>LAZP02000640.1:241-10787 GCA_001272575.2 Ophiocordyceps unilateralis
TTTTCTCTCCCATTGTTGTGACAAGGCCCGCCCTTCCCGGCCTCCCTCCCGTCTCGTCTCCGCCTCCGCCTCGTCCTTTTCTCTCGACCACCCACTCAACCCCGGCCGCCGTTTCTCTCGTCCCGCTCTCGGTGGAGTCTCGCCGTCACTCGCTTGTTGTTTCGCCTGTCCCGTCTCATTTGGGAGCGCAGGTTTGCACAATTCGTCACACAACGCGTCTTACCCCCCCTTCATCTTCCACTCGAGCTGCTCGACTTTTCGCTCCTCCGCCGCCGTCTGGGGCTCGCGGCATCGCCTTCATCGAAGCCAAGTCAAATATGATGGGAGTCAAACTGACGGGGCCCAAGCGAGCCATCACCATGCGGAGTCCTTTTCTCCGCGCCCTTCTAGCCGCCTTGTGCGTGCTTCTCGTCCTAATGGCCGTCATGCGATCCGACTCGGTCCCGGTTCATAATCACCTCTTCGGCAAGGCATCCCTCAAGTCTTCACTAGCCCAGAAGCCGCAACAACCACAACAACAACAACAACAGCAGCAGCAGCAACAGCCCCTGGAGAACAAGAAGCGCCCTTTGGCCCACCTTCCCTTCCTGACCGCCCAACGACCTGTTCCGACCGGCACTCCCATCATCAACTGCTCCGTTGACGTGCCCCATCTAACCGATATCAAGAACCGCTACGAGCTCGACGATAAGTTCCAGTACCTCAAGCGCTACGTCCGCTTCACTCGCAAGCAGGGCCTGGAGCGCAAACGAATAACCAAGCTGTCGAGCGATCTGCTGCCCAGCGCCCTCAAAACAGTCGATCTCACCAAGCAGTATGGACACGAGGCCTGTCCCGCACCCCTCGAGGTCCCCGTCACCGCCTCTGGCATGCCTTCGACCGTCAACGCTTCCGACTTCATGTTCGGCGTCTCCACCACCTACCAGCGCTTCATGGACTCCAACACGACGCCTATCAACGAGTGGATCTTCTGGCTCACCGACGGCCGCGGGCGCTCCAATGGCGGAAAGCTGCTACTGATGCTTCTTGACGCCAGTGATGAGGAGCTGCAGGAGGTTGCTAACCTGCTTGGCGACGTCGGTATCGATGTCGATGTCTATCACTCCAACTCAGCCGTCGAAATGGCCGTCCGCTACCTTACGCTCGTTCCTACCCTCTACACCCATAGCACTGCCCACAAGAAGAAATGGCTCGTGACGTGCGACGATGACACTTTCTTCCCCAGCATGCACGGGCTCATCCAGAAGATCAACAGCTTTGACCACACGAGGCAAATGTATATCGGCACCTTGTCCGAGGATGTTGGAGCCATCGAGCGCCATGGCTCACAGGCCTTTGGAGGTGCTGGCGTCTTCCTGTCGCTACCCATGGCCAAGCTCATCACGGAGCGCTTCGGCCTCTGCACTTCGGAGCAAAAGGTGCTCGAATCCAATTCGGGCTGGGGTCCTCAGGGCGACATTATGCTTCGCAAATGTATCTATGAGAATTCCGAGACGCGTCTGACGTCCGTCTGGGATCTCTGGCAGCTCGACTTCTTCGGCCAGCCGGCTGGCTTCTACGAGTGGGGCATCAAGCCACTATCTCTACATCACTACCGTGGTGGCGGCTGGCACAAGGCTAAGCCCGGCCAGTTCACCAAGATTGCCCATACCTGCGGCGAGGACTGCACCCTGCAGAGGTTCCAAACGGCCGACGACTTCGTCATCTCGGGTTACTCCATCGCCCACTACCCGCAGGGCGTCGACTTTGACATTCACCAGATGGAGGCCACCCTGCACGCCGCGCCGGAGAACAAGGGCTGGAACCTCGACTTCATGTTTGGTCCCCAACGGCCGGCGCTGGAGAGGACAGGGCGCAAGATTGCCTGGGAACTGCAAGAGTCTGAGGTCCGATCCGACGGCTCCGTGCTGCAGACGTATACGAGGAAGAAGAACGACGGCCGTTGGCTAACCAAGAACGGCCAACCGATGAGCAATATCGACGGCGTTATTGAGCTGGTCTGGATCCCTGCCTAGGCCCCGACGATGAACTGCTTTCTCCATGACGGGATACGAGCTCGGCCTCCATTTACACGAAGAGGACGTCGGTGTGCCTGGGGGCTCGGAGAGACGCGCATGCCGAGGCTGTCTCTATGGTGGTGTCGGGGAACGGCACGGGCACCCGGTTGCGGGCCCGCTATCGTCAACGATGCCCAACAACCATATTCACCTGCCGGGCTTTGAAACAAACCTTTTGATGGCGCCGACACCTCATCAGCTGTCTCTCAAGACCCACCTCAGAGGGCCTAACTGTGGCCTACCTTTGTTTCCTCCTTTGAAGCTCCGGATCAAGGCGTTGGAGCCGTCATACCGTGTCTCGGCAGACGGTCGTGTTTCTGGTTGCTGTGAGTTTGGTGGAGATTTTGATCCTTTTTATCTTGATTTCCTGGAGCCGTTTGCATTTGAACAGTTGTGGGAGCATCCTTAGTTCTCGCGCGTCTTTGAGTTTTCCTCCTCTCCTCCCTCCGCCGCGACGTGGGTCACGGGTTGTGGCCGAGTATAGAGCATGTGTACATACTAAGGGGAGCCTATGCATCGATCTACTTGATGACCATTTTTCCTTGCTCGTTGATAGTGTTCCTCGGGCTTCGGGGTTGGCTGGGACGATGGGGTGTAAGGACTCGGCAAGTGAATGGGCATTTCCAAGCGATTTCGTGGGAGGGTACGGTGGGGACGATGATGGAACAGGATGAAGCTATACTTGGGCTTTGAATAGACGAATTATCTCTACATAGGTGCTCTCTGACCTTCTTCGAGGACTTGAGGATCTCGTCATTCGGGTACGCAATATTAGTACACAAATACTGTGTGCGAAAAATCAAAGATTAGTCAGCACCAATGTCTTCTCTCGCTGTGCCAACTCCTGGCGCATTCTAGCCACCAAGGCTGCAGGTCCGAGGCTTCAACGACCTCGACGCCCTGTTTCGTCACTCCAGGCACATCTTCTAGGTAACTCTGGCACAGGACAGAGGCTCGAGATCCGAAGAGATCCGAACTGTGCCATGTCGACAACGACGTAGGTGCTCTCCCTCCTCCCTCAGCTGCTCTGGAGCTGATGCGTCCCAGGACAAGCAGCATCCTCTCGGTACCGTTCCGCCGGTCTACCAACTTGACCCTCTCGTCGACGATCCGACAGTACATCAATACCAAGTATGACCAGCATCCGGATATGTTTAGGCAGGACCTTGATGTGGTCGATGCGCTACGCAGAGATGCCGTCAATGTGCGCGAGCCGCATCCGAGCGGTATCAAGAAACTGCAGGCTTATGCCGGCCAGCTGGCATGGATAGGTGGCAAATTCCCCATTGACGTACGTGGGCGTTCCTGTCGTATTGACTCTTGTCCTCTGGCGGTCGCTGACGATGCCTCTTGTTTACCAGATCGGCGCAGACTTCACCTGGTATCCCGCTCTCGGCTACAATACTGAGCGACCCATGGTCCGCAACAACCTCAAATATGAGCTAATGAACGTGCTTTACAATCTTGTCGCCTTGTACTCCCAGCTTGCTGCCAACAGTACACGCACGAGCTCCGAAGGTCTCAAGGTTACCGCTCACAACTTCAACCTCGCCGCCGGCGTTCTTTCGCATATCCAGACTGCCGTGCTTCCCGAGCTGAGAATGTCGGATCCTCCTGACGACATGGACGAACACACCCTCGAATCCCTCAAGCAGCTGTTTCTCGCGCAAAGCCAGGAGTGCTCGTGGCAGAGCGGCGTCATGAACGAGCTCAAGGATCTGAGCATTGCCAAACTGGCTGCCCGAGTGTCGGACCTGTACAACTCGGCTGCCGAGGCCGCCGTCAGGAGCGAGGCCATCTGTAGCGCCTGGATACACCATATGACGGCCAAACACCACCACTTCGCCGCTGCCGCCCAGTTCCGCGCCTCGCGCGACTGCCTCGAGAAGAGAAAGTACGGCGAGGAGGTGGCTCGCCTGAGGGATGCCGTCGCGTGCGTGTCGGAGGGTCTGAAGGAGACCAAGGGGGGCTACCTCAATAGAAATGTCGTCGACGACCTCAATGGACTCAAGCGCAAGGCCGACGACGACCTGAAACGAGCGGAGAAGGACAACGACATGATCTTTCTTAGTGAGTAAAGCTTGACTGGATAAAGGCTCCTGAGGCCTCGCTGACCGAGACAGATCCGGTTCCGCCCAAGTGCGACCTCAAGATCCTCGATAGATTCAACATGGCCGAGGCCAAAGTGCCACCCCAGGTTGCCAACCCGTTTGACTATCTGGGTGACAAGGCCGAGTTTGGACCGGCTTTGTTCTCCCGCCTCGTGCCCTTTTCCGTTCACATGGCCGTGTCCATCTACGAGGAACGCCGCGATCGGATGGTGAACCAGAACATCATCCAGGAGCTGGAAGCCTTGACGGCCAAGATTCACTCGCATTTCTCCGCCGTCGGTCTTCCCGGTTCTCTTCAAGCGCTGGAGAAGCCGCTCGGGCTACCCCCGAGCCTGATGCAGCACGCCGAGGAGCTCCGCCAGGGCGACGCAATCGGCAGAGTGCACAAGTGTCTTGAGGACATCGACAAGTTGCGATCGACAGATCTGACCATGTTCGAGGCCGGCAAGTCAGCTCTCGCGGCCGAGCGCGACGAGGACGAGAGGCTGAGGAGGAAATACGGGACAGACCGGTGGGCGCGTCCTGACAGCCTCAGCGATCCGCAAGGGGCCAAGCTGTGGCGCCACGCGAGCGAGATCGAGGGATACTTCCAAAGCAGTGTCAGCAGCGACGCCATGGTGCGGGAAAAGTTTTCCGCCAACGAGGCTCTCCTCCGGCTCCTGTGCGGGACGGATCACGAGCTGATGCGGTCGGTTCCATCGGGGGCGCAGAGGGAGACGAGCAGCGAGCTTAAGTCAGCCGTGGGAAAGCTTCGAAGCGCGTATAACGACGTGCTTCGACTCGAGAGCCGGAGACGCAAGAAGATGGAACGGCTGCGGGAGAGCGCGCGAGGAGATGACATTAAGCCCGACATTCTCAAGGAGGCAGCGCGGCTCGAGCGCAGCTACCCGACGACGGCCATTGTGCCCGCCCATTTCGAGGACTTTTTCGAGCGCCGCCTCGACCGACTGTACGAGCCGGAGCTTGAGGCCATCGACAAGGAGGCCGAGGAGCAGGAGAAGCTGCTGACGCTCGTCAACCGGGCTAACTGCGAGTTCGAGGCGCAGAAGCGAAAGGTGGGCGACCGGGGGCTTCGCGAGCGTGAGGAGGCCCTGCAGAAGCTGGACAGCGCCTATTTCAAGTACAAGGAGATTGTCAACAACCTCGAGGTCGGGAGGAAGTTTTACAACGACCTGAGCAAGATTGTCGGGCAGGGATTTGGGGACGTGGCCAAGGGATGGGCTGCTCAGAGGCGGATGGATGCCCGAGCGCTCGAGGAGTGAGTATTGCCCCGTCGTTGGGGCGACGGGGCATGTTTTTGCTGACAGCGGCTCGCCGTCAGGGAACTCAGTATGCCGCCTCTTTCGAACCTCAACATCTCTCGCGATCCGACTCCCTTGCACAGCCCACAACCCCCCTCGATGGCGTACGAGGCGAGTCAGCAACCGTACTACGCTCCCGAGCCCGTGACGCCTCAGCACGCGCCCTCGCCCCAGCGCCCGTCGCAAAGCGCGGCCGAGGCGACGATCCAGTCATGGGCGATCGGAGGCATGCAGCAGCAGCAGCAGCAGCAGCAGCCGCCACAGCCAGCAACGAGTTCCGGGGGGCAAGTCCGTGGAATCTGGAACCCGACCATGGGGATTAAGTTTGGCGGTGGTGGGCCGGAGCCGGCTGAGGTGCAGGAGCAGACGCGTCGAGGCGGCACATGGGATCCTAATTCCGGCATGAGGTTTGGATGAAGGCTCCTGGAAACAGGACAAGTCTTCTGCCTCAGTCTCGTTGACAGGGGAATTTACACAATCAACCTCGGCAGCTGGAAACGTCGACTCGAGTTTGAGCAACGCTCGAAAAGTGCTTCCGTTCTCACCGGCTGTTGACGTCCGTCCAGAAGGATTCAAGAGAGGGTTGCAGTACGTGGACGGCCAGGAGATTGCACATGGGGGAGTGGGTCAGCGGTGATGCACTCACGTTGTGGATGACTATAGCACCGGGCCGGTGAAGAACGTTTTGAAGATGCAGGCGCAACAAGGGCGAATTGCCTCCGAACGAGATAGTCATGTATGGCACTCGGGTTGGCGGCGGCGTTGATCTGTCCCTAGTGATGACAGCGCCCGTCGCCGGTGACGGTTGACGTCGGCGAAAGGCGGCAGTAAAGGTTAAGACAGGCAGCAATCACAGCTACGATGACGGCGGCAGATTAGTTACGCCTTTTCAATCGGCTTTCTTGGGTCTAAAGGGGAAAATTGTCTTGGCGGCAGCGGGCGCAGGGCGCTGGTAAAGCGAAGTTCCTTATCAGCCAGGTAGGCGGCGCTCATTGAAAGACATAGGAAGCAGTCACTTACGAGCGAGGAGAAGAAGGCGTCGTTAACGGACTCATCCAAGTTGATTTCTAGGGGTGGCATCGGGTTATTCAGCGGTTCTAGGACGCCTGCAAATTCCATCAAGCGTAGGACTTGGGCATTATTACACGGAAAAGCGCTGAATACGAAATTGTGTAGATTAAATTATTTTGTTAATTGAGTGCATGAAGCAAGTTGAACTTTCTTTGTTGACTACTCGTTCTAGGGGAAATGATCATCTGGACAGTTAAAGACTTCGTCTATTGGGCTCTTTATCTAGCGAATTGTTATTGAAGTCCGTTAAGATTACCTCCGCTATCATTTTATTGCCTCGCTGCGGCTGCGACCGGCATCCCGGGCAATACGATGGAGGCACACAGGTATAACTAACAGCTGCTTCCTTCTTTAGTCGCAATGTAGGTGTCGACGACAAACTCGTTCAGGGCTTTCATCTACCCAGATCTCTCTCGCTTTCTTACTGCTCTCAATCATCAACATGCTAATAAGTATGCATTGGATGCTCCTCTTATTCTTTGCCTGTGCGGCCTTATCAAAGCTGCAGCGCAGCGACTTTCAACCCGGAGAAACGCCTCATCGAAACTACAAGAATTATTTCCCTTGCCGTTACGGCGTCGCCGGCTACGCCTTGACGTGTAGAGACAGAACGTGGCATCAACTCCTACATGGCACAATTTACATCTTGGCCCAGCGAAATGGTGTTTGGACTGTTTCGCATTACGACTGGGAGCCATGGGAAGTTCCAATCAACTCACTTGTCAGACTCAGCCAGTCTAAGTGCCAGCGAACCAAGTATATCTGCCGCGAAAGTAGTACACCTACCGCACCCCTGCGAAGAACACCACTATATATGACCTGTGGGCATTTCGATTATCGATGGGAGTTTCACCAGACAAAATTTATCGAAAGAACAGACGAGTGGGGTCTTTGGACGGAAGATTCCAATGAAGGAATAGCAACCTGGGATCTTGGAAGGGACTATTGCTATTACAACCTTACTCCCTTGGGGTCTGTAAATGGAATTCTGCCAGGGCAACAATAACTTGGGGAAAACTCGGAAGCTTCTTTACTACCTGCCCCTATCAACTTGTGATAGGGACCAACGACATCATTGCTCGAACCGCTGCCGTCAAAGGCGCTAGTGACGAGTTCACTTGAGGAATCTTATGCGGCCGAGGCCGCTCACAGCAGCACTGTAGTCTGTCTTCTCCGGCGTCACGGCCATGGCCAACAAGGCCGCGTGCTTGCAGCCACCGAGAAGGGCCACGTGGCTTGTGTGTCCTGGCTGTCGGAGCGTAGCTGTTTAGGAGCCGATATCGACAGGGCGAGACGCTGTTGACGTGCAAGTGTTGGGATAGATTCCGCAATGATGCGGCGAGCCTTGCCAAGGTGATGGAATCGAGAGTTTCTGGTCAGCCATAAATCGTTGGGGGATAAGGTTGGCTTCCAAGTTCTGATCCGCATGAACAGCGCGAGGTGGTAGCGTAATCGTTTAGGCATGACGACCGTCAAACTACATACTGGCATTGGGTCCGTATGTACGTTCGTTTTGGCCATTGATCCATCCACCAAGACACCAGTGTTCCGTCGAGACCTGTCAACTCCAGCTGAATTGGGGGCCATCGGAGGGGGTAAGGGGGCACTGAATTGAATAACTTTTCTCGCCGATACGAACGGCAGAGTAGGGTTAAAATATAGTCAATCGTGTTGGGGCTGCACGGCAGAAAAGAGCAACAAATGAAAGGGTACCCAACTATGTTTTTAATAGACTGCTTGAGGAATAAGACTTCAGTAGACTTGACGTAAGTTCAAGTCGCCAGAAGAGGAATTTTCGTCCTCATGCGTCCTATGACTAGGCCTAACTCCGGTGGTAGCGTAGTGGTCACACGTCTGGAGGCCCCCCGTAAGAGGAAGTCGGCTCGCGGCAGGGTCTTTGACCGAGTATTACTATTCTTACCGACCGCACGGCGGATACTGGGCACGGAACAGTACGGATTCGGCCTTGGCAGGGCATGGCACTTGTGTGGGAAGATCTCTAGGAGGAGCAGTAGGTTAACAGGGCCGTGAAAGCGAGCCACGGCTGGCCGAGCGGCCTCCCGGGAAAGGACGTACGCAGCGGTATTGACAAACGCCTGAAATTCCGATCGTTGTCGAATTTCTAAAAGAAACATTTTCGGGCGTCGCTTAAGACCGTATCACTACTCTAACCAACAGGAAATCAGGCAGAAAGCGTTCTCATATAAGACGTCATAGGCATATAGAAGATGCAGAACATCACCACAGAGAGTGCAAAGAAAGTGTGCCGGAGAGCGTGCCGGGTAACGGACCGCACGAATCGTCCAGTCGGAACTGTCGAGCACAAAACCTGGGGACGAGGCGCAAAAGGTGTCTTACCCCTCAGGCTAAGGCGTATAGCGAGAAATCGTAGAGAGTAGCCAGGGACAGTCGGCGCAATAACCAACCTCGATGCCGAATACACGCAGACGTAACTTCGACAGACCCCGCCATAATGCATCAAGGCAGTCAGGGGCGTGGCCGACCTGCTTTGGCCCCTAAGAGTAGGGGGTATCCGACTTGACTTCGGCCCCGACTCGTATCGGTTAATGCCCAGATTATTCACTGTTCGCTGAGTAGGTGTATTGCACTAGGCCCAAGTGGTCTTGCAGCTATTAGCAGCCAGATATCGTCTCTTTCCGTCCTCCAAATGAATCTAGCAACTCGAAATAGATAGATTGTAAGCCGGACTCAGAAGCAAACCAGGCTTTTATGGAAGCTGGCAACCTTGCCAAGGTATAATTCGCTCTGGAGGGAATGGATTCCAGCAAACTGGTTGTCAAGGACACGAACGCTAAGAAAAACGACGTTCTGCAGATATAGCAGAGCAAGCTGGTGGTGCCCAAGCAGAAGGCCACGGAAGCGTGGGCAAGTCATCTCGCATCCTTCCACGGCCCTCTACTCGGAATGCGCCAACACAGCACTGCAGCCGGAAGGAGACTCGGCGAAGATGAGGGCGCGATTGATGACTTCAAGAAAATATTTCGCAATGGAAAACAAATGCCGCAGTATAGAGCTGCGCATAATAAATAACCTCTTGGTAACTACCTCTCCTAAAATCTATAGATACTCTCGGGTTATATAGCCCCCGGTTACTGCAGGCTCCCACGGGAGCGCTCTCTTTTGCCGGTTGTGTAGAATTCGGGCTCAGCGCCTTTAGTCTGGGAAATACTCAATCTAACTAGGCAAACCGCAAGATACGAATACAGATAGCAACGGTAAGCACTGGATTATACAACGTACGAGTAAACGGCGATAGCCGTTGATGGTTACTTGTATTCTGTCCGGAGGGAATCCCATGTAGGACTACTACGCTAAGCTATCTAAACTGTGTCTAATGTTTCGCACGCTCATACTTGATGCCCTGATAGAACTGAACGATCTCAGCACCAGAGTAGATGCGGAGAGTCTCCTGGCGAGCCCACACTCTACTCAGTCACTGTATCTCCTCCTCTTGTGTAATGAACCCGATCGCTGACGGCCCCACCCGCGGTGCTGTGACGAGCTTGGCTGTGACGCGCGCCAGGGGAAAGCAGACCTCATTACCAAGGCCGGCCGGCAGAGTTCAGCTTGACTACACACCCAGGCTGGCCGGTATAAAATCGCTGACTCCTTGGCAAAGGTCGGTGGCCTTGAAAAGGGCCTTCCGGGCTGCTCGCCGGCACTGCGCTGATTATTTGTGTGGCGTAATCAGAAAAGTCAGCGTCCACGATAAGTTGAAAGTTGTTGATTGTCTCAAGCCCTGACATCTGTGATAAGCACGTGGAGCATCTTGCCATGGCTCTCTTCAGCGCAAGTCTCCAGTGGGTAAATTGTGCTTTGTAGGTTGTCCTAAATACAGGAATCACCCTTCCACTACCAAACTCCGAAGCACCCTAAAGGGGGTTGCGGATGAAGCTATCGTCGTCATGGATGGATGAACATTTAGGGGATAGTGTCAGTAAGTAAGTGGCCTATTTAGTGCCATCTCCCGGGCATAAGGTTATCG
>LAZP02000641.1:0-10779 GCA_001272575.2 Ophiocordyceps unilateralis
GGTGGGGTGGGTATTACCCTCCCCTCCCTCCAGCGCTAATTTACCGTAGGTAAATACGTGCGCGAAACTCGCGCACTAAAAAAGTAAAATAGTAAATACGGGACTTCTTATTTACGACTTATTTTTTAGCGCACAACGCATATTTACCTAGTAAATCAAGCGCGCGAAATTAGGAGGGGTCATTTTTCTAGCTTGCGCGAAATTAGCGCGCTGGAAAAATATGCCACCTGTGATTGAGGCTCATTTTTCTAGCTTGCGCGAAATTAGCGCGCTAGAAAAATATGCCACAATCACAGGTGGCTCCGCCTCCTAATTTCGGAGGCGGAGCCACCAGCGCGCTAAATACGGTAAATAGGGAATTTATAAAAAAACCAAACTAGCTCGGAAGAAATTGCCACTTCGTAGCGGAGCGTGAAAAATACGCCTTAGGAAATTCAATTCCTAAAAAAAAATAAAAAAAATACCCATTAATTAATTAATAATTATAAAAAAAAAATACTAAAAAATTCTAAAAAACTCCATATTTCCTAATTTGCCATAAAATTAAAGGCAAATATGTATGAGGCAAATTAGGAAATATGGAGCCCGGCCGGCCGGGAGAAACAAATGTGCGCGAAAAAAAAAAAACCAATAAAAAAAATAATTAAAGATATATTTATGATTGATTGATTGATTAATGAATGATTTAAAGGACTATCTCTTACCGTTATTTATTTACGGCTACTACGTGTAGTCTCTGAGGGCTCCCTAAGAAAGGGTTGCCTGCTGATTGTTCAAAATTATACTTTTTTACTATGTCTAGTTTAGTTTAGTAGCGCAATTGTAAGAAGTTTCCAGCATATAGTAGTATTTTTTTTAGGGAGAGCTAAATGGAATGGAATGGAGGATTAACCCTCCAACTGTAAACATAAAAACGAAACCTAGTGAAAATAACATTGACGGTGTAATTATTATAGACCCTCCATAACATGTAGCTAACCATGAGAAAATTTTAATACCTGTAGGTACTGCTATAATTAAAGTAGCAGCAGTGAAATAGGCTCTTGTCTATTGGGGGCAATACCTTCACTAAAATTAATAGAAATTAAGGCTGATGTTAAAATTTCTATTTAAATAAACATAATTAATTTTACCTTCTTGCCTTCTAGCCTCTGAGGGCGCTTCCTCCTTTACTTGATATACTTTGAATTTTAATGATACCTCTTAATTTAAAATGTTGCCCTTCACTAATAAGAATATGCACTTTTCTATATTTTAAGAAATTTACATATTTACTATCAAAAAGACTAAAGTTATCAAAATAACCTATTAATTTTAGAGCTTCACTATGATCTTTATATACTTGATATCATCTAATTAGCTTTTCTATAATTAAGGGGTTATCTTTATTTACTTCTTTTGTTACTGTTGTAGGTGTAAACACTTTATTTATTAGTCCCAAAATTTCTTTATCTCGTATATTTGTCAATGAATATCACAATATATCGCTATAATCTTCTTTGCCTAATTTACATTTATTTGGATTAATATAAAAAAAACCATTAACTTGCGTTAACCCTGCAAATCAGTAATTATATAACGAGAATTTTTTTAAAGGAGGTTTTATAGCTATATTAAAATACTTTTCATATTTTTTATTAATAAATTTGTTATATATTTTACTACCTACTAGTTTACCATTAATTATAGATAAAATTTGCCTTAAACCTTTATCAGTATCACATATATACTTCACTTCTTTAGTAACCTTAAGAGCTACTCTGCTTTTCCTGCTCTCACTCTTAACTGTCCCGTAGCCTATTTTTTTTTTAAGATAGTAAGCAAACTTACTATCTCCATTATTTATATTAATAACTAATATTTTCCGCTTACTGCTTCCACATACCGCTCCACTACCTTCGATCACTCCTGCAAGAAAATGACCAAATTCTTGATCAGACAAATTTCTACGTCTTTTTACATGTACCGATATTTTCGGTAACTCACCCTTTTCGTTTACCTTTACGTTTTGAGAATAATATGTGGGGGACTTCGTCGCGAAAGCCTCCTCCCCCCCACTAAAAGCTAACCTCTTAAAAGCGAATGTCTTCCCTGCGGGTTTGTTTGAATTGAAATAAATTGTTACGCCTATCGATAACACGGTCAAACTATTTATTCAAAACATCCCTGCATATTGCAAGAATTTTGCGGTGGACACAAGGTATTTATCCACATCTAAACCGACTGTGTACATATGATGCACAATGTTAATAGATATTCTTAATATCTACCCCTTAACTAACGATATAATTAAGCGCATTGCTCACGCAATGAATCGGACTATATCTTCATCTTTTAATTTCTAATTTAGAGACGGTGGGCAGGTGGAATTTTGTGGATTTATTTTTTTATACGTATTTTTCACGCTTCGCTACGAAGTGGGAATTTATTGCGTGCTAGTGCTAGGAATGTTATTCCTGCCCTGCATTTATTTTTTTTTTAGCGCGCTACGTAGTGGGGGGACTTATTTTTTACCGGACTTCGTCGTAAAACAGGGCGGAGGCTTCGCCACCCCCCCCCCCCCACATTTACGACGAAGTCGTAAATAAGGGGCGGAGGCTTCGCCACCCCCCTCCGGGTGGGGGAGGGGCGAAGCCCCCCCCCCCCTCCTTCACACTACGTAGCGCGCTACTTTTTATTTTTTTGTCTTTTGGCAGTCTAGTCTATATCGGTTTTTAGAGCTTCGCCTTAATATAAGGAAGGATATATTAAGGCGAAGCTCTAAAAACCGATATTAGAGTCTAAGACAATAAAATAAAAAGTTAGAAATGAAATACCTAAAAATAATTTTTTAGAGAATCGTAAAGGAGGACAGCGTAATTTTTCTGGCATATTTTCGCTCCCCCTGCGCGGATTTACGGGTGGCGTATTTTGCTTTTCTTACCATATTTACCCGCATTTAGCGCATATTTACTAGGTAAATATGCGCTAAAAAAGAACTCGTTAATTAGGTAAATAAACTAAACTAGTGGAGGCTTATTTTTCTTGTCTGCTAGCGCGTGTGCCACAATCCCTAATTTAGCGCTGATTTACCACTGGGTGATTGTGGCTAATTTTTTGCGCATATTTTCTTTTTTACTATTTTAGCGCACTGTGATTGTGGCATATTTTTCCAGCGCGCTAATTTCGCGCAAGCTAGAAAAATGACCCCTCCTTGATTTACTAGGTAAATATGCGTTGCGCGCTAATTTAGGTGGGAGGGGAGGGCCTAATTTTTCTAGCTTGCGCGAAATTAGCGCGCTGGAAAAATATGCCACAATCACAGCGCTAATTTACCGTTTGAGGTAAATACGTGCGCTAAAAAAGAAGTCGGTAAATAAACTACAAGAAGAAAAATATGCCTCCGGGAGGGTAATACCCACCCTATGCGCGCTAAATCTGCGCTAAAAAAGTGGTTTTTTTATTCATGATTTATAATTAATTAAATTATAAATTTATAAAAAAAAACTAAAAATCACCGTAATCGTTAAATTGTGCTTTTCTTCTCCACTAGTTTATTTACCATATTTACGACTTCTTTTTTTTTTTACTTTTTTACCCTAAAGAAGTCGTAAATAAACTACAAGGTGGCTCCTCCTTGTCTAGCGCGCAGGAGGAGCCTCCTTGTAGTTTATTTACCCGACTTCTTTAGGGTAAAAAAGTAAATATGCGCTAAATGCGGTAAATACCGCGTATCTAGGAGAAATTTCTCCTAAAAAAAAAAATAAATAATTAGGAATTTCTGAGCACATTTTGCTTGGGCGTATTTTTCTTGTCTAGGCTAATTTTTCTTTTCTTTGCTCCTGGGTGGGGGGTGGCGAAGCCTCCGCCCCTCCCCCAGTGGGGGAGGGTAAGACCCACCCTAGCGCGCTGACAAGAAAAATATGCTAGACAAGAAAAATGTGCTCTTATTTTTTTTCATAGAACCCGTTTGCAGCGCGCTAAGTTGGCTTTCTTACTTTACAGTAAGAAAGCCAACTAATTTTTTTATCTTAAAATAAAAATTAGTAAAAAAAAAACTAATACGTATAAAAAATAACTCTAAGGGTGTGCAGACCCTGTTTTAATTACCATACTATTATTAATATTAATCTCTTTACTTAATACTCTCACCTTAGATAATCCTTCCTCAGTAAGATTAAATTTATTAACTACCATATTATGGATAGCTAACCACTTATCGAAAGAAATGGCCTTTTTAGTGAGTAATGGAAATACTTTAAAGTAAGATATTATATTACTCATTGATTTAAACCCTGTTGCAGTATAACGATAAACACCCTTCGTTTTCTTTCTAAGAGATACTTTACCTAATCCAAAAAGACCACATATAATATGAAGGATAGAACTATCCTTCTGGTCAAGTATATAACGCATTTTTACAACATGACCTAAAGTATATGCAGCATTGCTTGTAATAGATATATTAAAACATCCTTCCGCGTCAGTAAACCCTGATAATCATGCATCTTGTAAAGTAACTGATACAGCACTATCCTTAAATTTAATGGTCTTTACAAAACGAGTGTTTAAAGCTTCAAGCCATAAAGCTAATTGTCGTATTCTGTGAGTTAAAGCCAGATTACCATTAAATAAAAACGCTAGTATGAGTATATGTGAGGGATTATCTACAATTAACCTATAGAAGTCATTTTTATTTCCACTTTTCCCTTGTGGAAAATACTTAACTGCACCTATCCCTAACTTCTTCTGGACATAGTATAGAATACCACTCTCCTTTTGAGTAAGGACAAAACGTACTCTTGTACCCTTGGCATAAGTTTGAATTGCACCATCACCCTCTACAAAACCTATAAATCAGGTTAAAAATTCGTCGGATAGATGATCCACATCTTTTCCCAAGAACGTTTCATAATTAGTACGAAAAGCCGAAAAATTAAAAGATGTTTCGCGTGTAGTCTCTGAAGCACTCTGTATTTTTTTTTTCTTGTCTATTGACGAATTAAGGGACAGATTGCCTGCTGATTGGGTATAGCTAATTGAATTTTTACTATTCAAAGTACCAATTAGCAGCACTAAACCGTTCCAGCCTATAGCGAAATAAATAAAAGTCCCTATATTACTATAAGGCGAAGCCCACACATGA
This sequence comes from Ophiocordyceps unilateralis, assembly GCA_001272575.2. Taxonomy (NCBI): domain Eukaryota; kingdom Fungi; phylum Ascomycota; class Sordariomycetes; order Hypocreales; family Ophiocordycipitaceae; genus Ophiocordyceps; species Ophiocordyceps unilateralis. The sequence goes on from LAZP02000641.1 coordinate 5,126, forward strand.
CTTCAAACTATAAATCCTAATATTCCGATCGACATCATGGCATAGCTATATTTTACCTAAATAAAGTATTATTTAAATCTATTACAGTTCATTTCTAAATTTAAATCCTTAATTTTTTTTAAACCTTCTATAGTTAAATGTTTTTTCAATTTAATAATAACCATACACTGTTTAAAAGAAATATAATCTTTTTGTTTTAAGGAATTCCTAAAAAGGGGGTAAGAGTCAAAATGAGGCAATATTTTATCTAATATAGATTTAGTTTCTTGAACTATAAAATCACATCTAGGTGTTGCAGTGTTAGATCTTTTACTTACCGAACCACAGTCAAAAAACTTAATGAATAATTCCATAAGTTTTAAATCATCAACATGTTGAGCAATATGAAATCTACAGTAGACTTTTTCCAACAATACATAATCTTTACCTGGTCTAACATAAATAGAAAACCCTCCATCTCCCGCTACAAATCCTGATATCCATTGAGGATTTAAATTTTCAGGTAAATGTTTAATTGGTTTATTTGCTGGTAATATGTTAGAAAAGTGTTTTTTTACTTTATGTGAAATTCCTCTATTTATGGATGCATAATAAGAAAGAATTTTTAAGAAACCTTTTTTTGTTAAATGATTTTTATTTAAAATTAATTCTATAACTTTTGATCATAATAAAAAATCTACCTGCTTTTTACTTATAAGCGGATAATTTGTAAAATGAGGTATTATAATGTCTTTTATATAATTCACATTAGTTACTCTATATACCGATTTTTTTTGTTCAATTCTATTATATACTTGACCTACACCAAAAAAACCCTGGATTTTATATAAAATATCTTTATCTTTTTCATGTAAATTTATTTCAAATGAAGCTCTTACTTTTCAACTTAAAGCTTCAGGTATTTCTATTATTATTGAAAAACAACCCTCTGCATCTACAAAACCTGTTACCCAGTTAGGATCTAGTTTGGGGGCGTATTTTTCAGCGGAGCTGAAAAATGTGCGCGAAATTAGGGAAATATCCTTTTTTTTTTTTAATACTTTATTTGATAATATGGAATTTTTAGATATGCGCGCTACGTAGTCGGAATTTCGCTTGTCTGAGCCCACTATAGACAAGTTGGCTTTTTTAGGTATATCCTTATACCTAAATAAAGAAAACGCTATCAAGAGTCTAGGCAAAATACGCCACCCCGTAAATCAGCGCAGCGCAGCGCAGCGCAGCACATTTTGCGAGTTTTTTTTCTGTTGCATATTTTTAGGCTAGCTTGCGCTAAATTCTGCAAGAAAAGCCAAATTAGCCTAGAAATAAAAAAACGCGTATGGATACCATACCTATCAAAAGCTCAGTAGAAAATACGCACGGCTACGCCGCGAAAAAATACGCAGCTATAAAATTTCATATTTTTGTAAAATAGTGGACTATAACTTAATCACACTTCCTGCGTGATTCCTTTTGCATAGTCTCTGAGATTACAAATATAACCTGTTAAATAATTAAGAATCATAAATAACAAGTTTCTATTGTATATCTGCTGATTGCTCATTGTAATATCTTTAAATTTTTTACTGTAACAAGCACGACTTCGTCGGCAATTTATTCCACAACCATTACTAGTATTTAAAGTCTTAGAGGTTTCCAGCATATAAAAGGGATTCACATAACTATTAATTAATGTGGACCTATTGATCATACCAACGGATCCGAATACTGGTTTACTAGAACTTGCGGAAATAGTTGTACTTATTATACCAAAACCTGGTATTATTAATATATAAACCTCTGGGTGCTACAAAAAATAAATGTTTGGACCATATCTTTAAACACATAATTTAGGCTGCGTATTTAGTGTGTAGCGAGGGCACATTTTTTCTTTATTCTTTTTTTTTTTTTGATTTTTTTTTTTTTTAGGAGCTTTCTCAGCTCAGCTGAGAAAACAAAAAGCTTTATTAACTTTTGCTAGTCTTCGTAGTTTTTTCTAGGTATCTAGACTCTTGATATCGTTTGCTTATATTAGTATAAGGATATACCTAAATAAGCAAACTAAGTATAACTTTTTATTTTATTAATAATAAAATAAAAAGTTTTTTTTTATACATAATACATAGAAAAAACTACGAGGACTAGACTAGCAAAAGTACATAGAAAAAACATTTTATTTTTATTACTTTTTTATTTTATTTACTTTGGGGGGGGGACTTCTTATTTACGACTTATTTTTTAGCGCACAACGCATATTTACCTAGTAAATCAAGCGCGCGAAATTAGGAGGGGTCATTTTTCTAGCTTGCGCGAAATTAGCGCGCTGGAAAAATATGCCACCTGTGATTGAGGCTCATTTTTCTAGCTTGCGCGAAATTAGCGCGCTGGAAAAATATGCCACCACGCTTCGCAGGACTTCTGTTTTACCTCTAGTTTATTTACGACGAAGTCGTAAATAGCGCGCTGGAGGTGGGTGGGGTGGGTATTACCCTCCCCTCCCTCCAGCGCTAATTTACCGTAGGTAAATACGTGCGCGAAACTCGCGCACTAAAAAAGTAAAATAGTAAATACGGGACTTCTTATTTACGACTTATTTTTTAGCGCACAACGCATATTTACCTAGTAAATCAAGCGCGCGAAATTAGGAGGGGTCATTTTTCTAGCTTGCGCGAAATTAGCGCGCTGGAAAAATATGCCACCTGTGATTGAGGCTCATTTTTCTAGCTTGCGCGAAATTAGCGCGCTGGAAAAATATGCCACAATCACAGGTGGCATATTTTTCTGAATTTCGCGCAAGCTAGAAAAATGAGCCCTCCTAATTTAGCGCGCTGCAAACTTCTGTTTTACCTCTAGTTTATTTACGACGAAGTCGTAAATAGCGCGCTAGACAAGGAGGTGGCTCCTCCTTGTCTAGTGCGCTAAAAAAGTAAAAAAGTAAATAAACTAGAGGGGTGGCGTATTAGACTCTGCAGCAGCAAAATGTGCCAAATTTTTCTTGTCGCTACGTAGTGTGAAATTCACACTACGTAGCGCGCGCTATTTAGCGTATTTTCCGTATTTAGCGCGCTGGTGGGAGGGGAGGCTAATACCCACCCCACCCTCCTGGAGGCGGAGCCTCCTCCAGCGCTAATTTACCGTTTGAGGTAAATACGCGCGCTATTTACGACTTATTTTTTAGCGCCACGCTTCGCAGGACTTATTTTTTACCTCTAGTTTATTTTCTTTTTTAGTGCGCGAGTTTCGCGCACGTATTTACCTACGGTAAATTAGCGCTGGAGGGAGGGGAGGGTAATACCCACCCCACCCACCTCCTAAGAAGTCGTAAATAGCGCGCGTATTTACCTAAAACGGTAAATTAGCGCTGGATAAATTAGGTGGCTCCGCCTCCTGGTGGCTCCTCCTGTGATTGTGGCACATTTTTCAGGCGGAGCAAGAAAAGCTAAATTGCCTCCAGGAGGGAGGTATTACCCTCCCCTCCCACCAGTGCGCTAAAATAGTAAAAAAGTAAATGTGGTAAATAGCGCGCGCTACGTAGTGTGAATTTCACACTACGTAGCGAAAAGAAAAATATGCAAGACAAGAAAAATTAGCCCCACCCGACGAAGTCCCCCCACCCCTCCGCGTAGTTTTTTCTATGTATTATGTATAAAAAAAAACTTTTTTTCTTTATTATTAATAACAATAAAATGAAGGTAATAAAATAAAAAGTTTTTTCTATGTATGTAGCGCGCTGCGCGCTGGTGGCTACGCCTCCGAATTTCGCGCGCCGCGCGCTTAATACATAGAAAAAACTACGAGGACTAGCAAAAGAAAATAAAATAAAAAGTTATAAAAAAAATTAGAAGTCCCCACCAGCGCTAATTTACCATTTGGGGGACCACCCTATGCGCGCAGCGCGCTGCGCGCTGCGCGCTGCGCGCTGCGCGCTGCGCGCTGCGCGCTGCGCGCTGCGCGCTGCGCGCTAAAATCAAAAAAAATATAAATTACGCCCCTGGCCCTTAATAATTATTAATAATTAAGGGGGGCGTATTAAGAGCACGCGCATCTCGAAGAGATGCGCGTGATGTGGAATATTATTCCCGACGAAGTCCCCCCCCCCTAAAAAAATTAGAAAAATGGCAGACTGCTGTTTAGGCGAATTTTTTTTTGGAGCACATTTTTTTAGGCGTATTTATATTTTTAGTGGCCTTAATATATAATTAAGGCCACTAAAAATATAAATGTGCTCAAAAAAAATTCGCCTAAAAAATGTGCCCCTTTAGCGGTAAAAAAATATGCCCGCAGATAATCCTATAAATTGTCCGCTGCGCCCTGAAAAATTTTGTGCAAATGCCCAAAAATTTTTTAAGGCGCAGTCGCACAGAAAAAATAAGCGAGCCCAGCCCTCCATGCGTATTTTGCGTATTTTGCGTATTTCCGTATTTTCCGTATTTTCCGTATTTTGCGTATTTTCCGTATTTTCCGTATTTACCGTATTTTGCGTATTTTCCGTATTTTCCGTATTTTCCGTATTTTCCGTATTTTGCCTAGCAAAATGTGCAAAATGTGCAAAATGTGCAAAATGTGCAAAATGTGCAAAATGTGCGTCCCTAAAATTAAAAAAACTATAGCTACTGCTAATCATTTTTATCTGAGTTTTTGGTTTTAATTATCTTTTAATCATATGTTTAGCAAACGTATGGCCTCTGAAGTTTCTACTAGGGATAATTATATTTTTTTCACTTATTAGCTACAAGAAAATAGAGCATTAATACGGAGAGCTCTGATTTTTAATTTTTTAATGGCTCTGCTCTAAAAAGCGCTCAATAAAGCTTTTTATATCTTGAGCCAAATAAATTTTAGCCTTTTCCCCTTTTTTCGCATATTACTTGCATATTTTTCTAGTAGGGCTGCTTTTTCATATTTGCCTTACAATTCCTCATAATAAGCCTGATTTCCTTATTTCCCTCATACATATTTCCTGAGGAAATTAGGAAATAGGGGTAATTGCTAGGCTAATTATTAGAGAAAAATACGCGGGATATCCTTATTTTTTTACGTGGCTTTTGCTTTTTTTCAGCAAAAAAAAAAAATTAGTGCCTTTAAATAAAATTTTTTAAGGCCAATTTTTTTTTAATTAATTTGTTTTTTTGGGCTAACGAAGTATGCGTAGAATTATTTTTTAGGAGCACAATTTGACTTGCTTCGCTAGTCAAATTTCCCCTTTATTAATTATTAACTTTTTATTTTATGGTCTTAGACTCTTATATCGGGTTTATTTTTAGTATAAGGAGAGCACATTTTGGAGACTTATTAATTTTTTTTATAACTTTTTATGTTATTGGCTTTTGCTAGTCCTCGTAGTTTTTTCTATGTATTATGTCTAATACATAGAAAAAACTGCGCGAGGCTAGCCGTATTTAGTGATTGTGGCACATTTTTCCTTTTAGCGCGCTGTTTTCTTTATTTAGGTATAAGGATATACCTAAAAAAGAAAACAGCGCGCTAAAAGGAAAAAGAAGCCTCCTTGTTTTAGCGCGCACAGGGTGGGTCGAGGCATATTTTTCCTGCGCAAGCTAGAAAAATAAGCCACAATCACCCAGCGCGCTGTGATTGAGGCATATTTTTCCTGCGCAAGCTAGAAAAATAAGCCACCCCCAACGGTAAATGTGCGCGCGGCGCGCGGCGCGCGG
>LAZP02000642.1:0-10416 GCA_001272575.2 Ophiocordyceps unilateralis
AAAGGGAAGAAAAAAAAAAGAAGGTTTCGATATTGTCCGAACAGGAGGAAAAACTATGTTTTTGTAGCACAGCGTGCCAAGTCGACAGGTTAACAACCGTTCAGATACTCTCCGGCACACTACCGTTGTCTATGTACGGGGCCCCGTCGGGACCAGCCGAGGATACTCTCTCGTTGACAATTGGGAGGGCGTCGACGATGGGCTGCCTGCCCCGTCTCGTGGTCGGTCGGCGGCAAGGGTGCCTTTCAGGCAGACGTGTAGCCCAAAAGGAACAAGCACATTTACGTGCAGATGTACATGTACTGGAAAGATGCAGTGCTCAAGGGGCCGGAATATTTTTTTCAGGGGCTAGAGGCAAAGTCTATCTGCGAATACGGGGTCCTCCATACCTGCATGCTGCAGGTACTCTGTACGGGACGGCCGGCCTTCAGCTCAGAGCTGTCGGCTTTCGCCTCGTCGTGTGCTTCTTTACTTGCCACCTACCTACCTACCTTCCTACCTACCTACCTCAAAACCTGGTTCAGCTCTGCTGGTTCGTGGAGCACTGCTGCGAAAAGAAAGAAACAGTATACCATCAATTGTGTGGTGGGTGGTCTGCCAACGAAGTACGTATTACCTATCCATGCTTGATGTTCGTTGCTTTAAACTAGCACCGACCCCCCCCCCCCCCCCGGATCACCCCCTATTCTGAGCGGTAGGGCGCCAAATTCGTACTGTATTATCGGTATCATCTGTCAGCCTCCAGCCGTTGGTCAAACGGTCTCCCCCCCAAAAAAAATCTGCGTCTACAAGATGGAAACCCCTCGTTTCCTCCCCCTGAGGCTCTTAGTGATCCCTGATCATCAATGTCAGGAGAGATGCTCTTCTTACTGATACCCAGAAGGTAGAGTACAGCTGCCGGAACAGGAGCAGCATGCAGGAACAGACGGAACCGTGTATGTACAGTACTAACCCATGCATACCATCAGCGAGCCTTGCACCGATTCAAGGTTCCCGAGATATTGATAGACTGCGAAATGCTGTGCTGCTAGGAAGCAAGTACAGGCTACATGCAAATGTCGATGGAAAAGGCGGGGGGGAGTCGGTCGACTACGAGTAAAATAAAATTAATCAGTACTAGGTAGGTATACATGCCTACTACCTAGAGGGGAAAGAGGGAAGGGAGAATAGATGGGAAACAAAAAGAAATACCACCTCGAAGCAACACACTCCTGCTTTCTCCTGACAGGGCTACCATGTGCCGTTACGGCGCTATCTACTACCCGCTATCTACCTACCTCTGTCTGCGCAGGTAATACTAGATAGGAGTAGATAGGGAGGCAAGTAGGTAGGTAGGTAGGTGGATAGATAGGCAGGCAGGCAGGCAGGCAGGCAGGCAGGTACAGTACAGTGCTCGATGCACACAAACGCCAAGTACCCTCAATATACGCAACCAGTTTTCCAATCCACCTCTTCATCTCGCTATCACGACGAAAGGCTCGCTTCTCCTCGCCCCTGATGTCGCCCGTCTCGCCCTGACGCTCCCATCCGCTGTCCATTGCTCCCCCGGCCGGCCTCCCTATGGTCTTCGCCGTCTGCCGCTCCCCCGGTAGGAGCTGATGTTATCGTATCGTCGCTCGCCACTCCGCCGGCCTCTCCGTCCCGATTCGCTTCCCGTTGACCGTTGTCATGGCCGAGCCGGTCCCTCAGGCCTCGGATTCGCACTCGCACTCGCTCAAGCCGGGCGCCCCCAAGGACAAGTGCTGCAAATACTGCCATCAGGCCTTTACCTCGTCCTCGCTCGGCCGTCACCTCGACCTTTTTATCAAGGATAAGAATCCCAAGCCCCCTGACGGTGTCCATGACGTCGACGAGATCCGGAAGCTTCGCGGCAGCATCACTAGGCGCCATCCTAGGGGATCTGCCGCCTCGAGAAAGGCCTCGGCCTCGGCCGCCGCCACACCCAGACTACCGCCCAAGAGGGAATCTTCGGTTGCCGAGAGCGACTCGCACAAGCCGTCGGCCATTCCTCAAGACGGCCACTATGCCGTCGATTCCACCCTCAGCAAATTCCCCCTCGTCCCGCGCTGGACCGCCGTCGGTGCCGTCAACGAAGTCTCCGCCTCCGCCAAGGCTCCATGGGACCCCGAACTCCCCCGCGAGCCCTCGCGCCGGGCCTCGGCCTTGCCGCGCTCCGTCAGCAAGCAGGCCGCCCAAAAGGCTCAATTCGACGTCAAGCAGAAGCTGACCGATGCCATGGACACGGCCCGTGCCGCCGAACTGGCCTTGCGCGAGCTCCTGAGCTCCTATCGCGCCGCCAAGTACAGCAGCCCTCTCCCCGCGCCGAGAGCACACCCGCTGACCCCGTCCGCGTCGTAGGCGGCACAAGGACAACAAATCGATGCCTTTTGACTTCGACCCCCTATCCCTCGACTTCCCCGCCCTTACCCTGCGCTGCCTGTGTCCTCCCCCGACCCTCTTCTCGTCGACCCAACATCCGACGTCGACCTCATGGTCCGTCCAATCGCCGACCCAGCGCGAGTTCGGCGCACTCAAGGCCTACTTCCAACAAGAGTTCCGCGCTTGGAAGCTCACGTGCGCTTCCGCCACCTCGGCCTCGTTGGAGGAGCTGACGTGTCCGCCCGCCGCCCACCACCACCACCACCGGGACGCGCAAGAGACCATAAAGAGTGCGGAGTTGGCCGCCGAGAACCTCGAGCGCCAGGTCGAGGAGCACCTGCAGTCCGCCTACATGGCGTGGCAGTCGTTGCCAGCCCAACGGCAACAGGAGCTCTGGATCCTCGAGCTGGCCAGGGGCGTCGGCAGGAAGAACAAGGATATCGAGAGCCTCAAGGCCCAGCGTCTCGAGCTGGAGCAGGAAAATGCTAACCTCAGGTCCCAAATCGACCAATTGAACCGCCAACAGCAGCCCCGCGAGTTTCAATTGCTCCCCCCCACCACCATCCCCCTCGACCGAGATGCCATTGCCCACGCTTACGAGCAAGGCGTCAGGGGAGGCAGGACCATCGGCTTCGACCTCGATGACGGCCGCACCGACCTCAGCACCATCGTCACCAAGTCCATTGAGAAATGGAAGAACGTCATCGCGTCGACCCGCCCGACGACGGGCGGCCTGGGCGCCCAGAAGGCTCTCGACCACGCGGCACTCAGCCCTGCGCAGCCCGTGTCTCAGACAGCGCAGCCGGCGCCGCAGCCTCAGCTGACGCCCGCCCCAAAGCGGCTATCGACGGCGAGCACCAGAGACCAGACGGCATCGTCGGTCAGCAACACGGGTCCGCCGTCCATTGAGGAAACCAGCGATCAGGACGCCGACGCCGAGATGGAAGATGACGACAGCTTTGCCATCATGAACGCGTCGCCCGTCAAGCCCGCCCATACCTCGATGCCGCAGCCGATGCTCGACGTGCCCCGGACACGCGGCCTCGTCCAGCCGCAGCAGAACGCGGCCCACGATCTGCGCTATATGATGCACAACGGCGCGGCCGGTTCCGTAGGCAGATCGGCCATGTCGATGAACCGGTCCATGGCCAACATGAACATGACGATGCAGGGCAACCCCATAGCGGGCGCCGAATTGGGCCTGTTGCAACCGGTCCGAAGCGACGCCATGTACATGGAATAGGAAGACGGTCACAAACGGTATCGGCGTCCGGCTTCGCAGGAAGGGACGGCGGCGGCAAGCCCTCGTTTTAGCGACCGAGCCCACTTGTGATGATGATGGGAATTTTAGACGGAGCGGCCAACTCGGGATGCTTTCAGTACGAGACACGGTCGACTGGCCGTAGCGCAGGTCGACCTTCACCCCTGATGCTATTCCGATGTGCGAGACGGCTTGAGTCGTGCTTGTCTCTGAGAAGCAAATGTATGCGAGTCACAGCGCGGGGTCGAGGCTTGGAATGAGCATCATGCCTCTCAATACCTCTTTAGTATAGCTTTCTCCCGCCTCGTTGATGGAGCGCGGTATATCCTCCAGCTTAAGCGCAATATTTACTCTTTCTTCTTCACTTCTGCCTTCCCCTGCTGCAGCCTCTTTAGCTGCTGCTCGAGGATGCGGACGGAAGGTCTCGGCACGTGCAGCCGATGGGCTAAGATAAGTGCGCCGGTGAGAAGGGCGAGGCTGCCGGCCTGATGAGCCGCGGCGAGCGGGATCGGAACCATGTAGATGAGGGTCGATATGCCCAGGGTAACCTGTAAGGCGACGAGGTGGACGAGGCCCTTGGCGGCGCGACGAGCGCCGGGGGGCAGAACGGCGGCGACGGGGCGGGTGCGGGAATAGGCGAACAGGGCGAGGACGGAACACAGAGTTGTGACTGCCAGGATGCGGTGGTCCATCTGGACGGTGCTGGGATTCTCCAGCATGTTCCGCCACCAGAGGTCGGAGCCGTCGTCTCGACGGGCGTAGAAGGCGTCCCATAGCTCGTCGCGAGGCGGAGTCAGACCCAGGCCCATGCGGGGGAATTCGTTGTAGATGAGGCCGGCATCGAGGCCGGCGACTAGGCCGCCGGACATGGCGGTGAGGAAGACGAGGGCGACGAGGGCGGCGGCGCAACGGCGAAAGGGGGCGAGGGCGGGATGGGAGGCGGCGGCGGCGGCGGCGGCGAAGCTATGGGAGCGCAGGATGGAGAGGCCGCAGAGGAGCATCCACGAGTAGCAGACGAAGGCGGTGGCGAGGTGGACGGTGAGTCGATACTGCGAGACGCGCGGGTGGGAGCCCGGGGCGAAAAGGTCATCCCGCAGACCGGAGCGGACCATCCACCAGCCGACAAAGCCCTGAAAGCCGATGAGGGCGGAGATGCCCAGCAGGTGGACGGCCATCCGGGGGGCCACGCGCCGACGGACGACGAGGTAGACGGCAGGCAGAGCGAAGGAGAGGCCGATGAGGCGGCCCCAGATGCGGTGCGTCCACTCCATGAGGTAGATGCGCTTGAACTCGTCGAGCGTCATGTGCGGATTGAGAAGCTTGAACTCGGGCGAGGCGCGGTACTTTTCGAACTCGGAGTCCCAGTCGGCTGGGCAGAGGGGGGGAATGGAGCCAGTGACAGGTCGCCACTCGGTGATGCTGAGGCTGGAAGGTGTATCAGTCGTCGGAATGGTTTGAGAGGGGGAAGAAGGGCCGGACCCGGACTCGGTCAGGCGAGTGAGGCCGCCGAAGACGACGATGCCGAAGACGCTGGCGGCGCTGGCGAGGAGCCAATAGGCTACAGCCTTGGGCGTCCTTTCGGGGAAGGCTCTGGTGAAGGCATCGGCGACTGGTGGTGATGCTGCCGCCGTCGCCGTAGCCGACTCCGGCTCCGCGGCCGAGGCTCGCCATCGCACGAGCTGGACGAGACTTGTGGGAGGGCGCGGCGGAGCCCGTCGGCACTGGCTGCAGACGAAGCACCGCGGCGGTATCCGAAGAGCAAGCCTTCCGAGGCCGGGGGCGAAGACGGTCATTGTCGTGGGAGGCTTGGGCGGTGGGAGAAATTAACCACGCAGCAATGTCGTCGCTCGAGATGGAGCTGGTGGGGGTCATGTGACGTGCTACGGCGACAACTTTCTTCCCATATTCTTCTTCCTTCCAACTCTTGATGAAGTACATGCAGATATGCCTACCTACCTACTCCTACATGTACTTCTCTACACTTCATCATTGCTCGAGCAGTTTTCGCTATGCCACGAATCAAAGGCCAAATAATGCACTACTTCTTACACCTCAGCCAGGCACGGAGCAGTCAATCAAACTCAAGACAGTGCATCCCTTGGCAGGGTAGTGGTTCAAGGATGCTTCCTTGCCGGACTGTTTGCGATATCGAACGGCAGTCCCGGGGCGTATCACGAGCCCTGTCCAATTCTCCGGTCCATCTGTGCGTACGACTATGCCAGTCATCCAGGTCGGGGAGCCCCATCGGAAAAAGCCCGTCCGACAACTGACGGCAAGGACCTTGCAGGTGGGCGAATCGAACGTGACAAGCGGAGTGACGTACGCATCGTCCAGAAAACAGCGCTGGCCAAACATGAAGTTGACTAGAACCGTCTTTTGATCCCATTCGCAGTTTCTGCACTCGACCTTGGTGTCCCCATCGCGCCACCATGTAACGTCATACTGATATACGCTGCTCAGCAAGAAAAACTCCTCGCTGTAGCAAGTCATGTTTAATTTCGCCACCATGCCGTTCCAGCCGGGTGGTGGGCCGAGCGGCTTCAACCGATGCGGCCGGATTGGTCTCGACACTCTGGACAGGTGGCCGGAGGCTAAGATGGCCAAGCAGCCAAACACGAGGTTGTGGACTCTCATCTTTTTATTTCCGAAAGAGGTCGAATGCTAGGTCTTTTTGAAGGTAAGAAGAGAGAAAGGTTCTTGGCCAATGCGGCAGTGGAAGTGCTTTGCGAAGCAGGAACTGAATCAACTTTAGTGATCGCCGGTCGACTCGACGCCGTGCTATATAGACAATTAAGGGGAGGCCTTTATAGACAGTCAAGGGGCAAGTCCTATTTCGTAGTGAGGAGTCCAATGGACACAATTTACATGTATTATCTGCTAACAAAGAACAGCTTACCACACAACTTCTCACTCTCGTTGTCAATCGTCAGGCTGCCAACCACATCTGTGAGCTAATTGTATTGACCAGCCCGCTCTGTAATTGAGGCCGAGATGGAGGATCGGTAAAGTTAGCTGTTTACTGACTTGGCAGCTGAGCTTGAGAAATAAACAAACAAGGCTACGACTGGCTGGTCGGATACACGCCGCTGACGGAGGTTGCCATCTGACACGATGTAGTACACTGTATCGAGAGCAACGTCACGCATCCACTTCCCCATTCGAGTTACGTTTTCCACAAATCGGAGAGACAGCTCAAGGTACGGAGAAACAAGGGCATACGACGTTGGTATTATGCGGTTCGCCTGCCGAGAGTGCATTGCGAGTCGACTCCCTCTCAAGCCTCGCACCATCTGACGACCATCATATTCGAAACGTCAACTCGACTCGCCCAAAATCTCAAGTCTTCATTCATACTCCCCGGTTTCATCATCTTATTACCTAATGACGATCTCTTTCGACTGACAATCATGCCACCTTTCTGTTCGAACCCGCATGTATAGGGGAAACCAGGCCAACCCTTGGGCTGTCACGGGCGCATGGCCGCGGACACACTGAGCGTAATTCGTCCTATCCATGTACTTTTCCAATAGAAGCTTCCCGCCAAGACGCCGAGGGCGGATGGCCGGAAGGGGCCACTTTGCCGTCTTTTCGTGACCCAGAATCTTCCTCGGCAGTCATAGCAACGTGGAGCGTGCCAACCAATCTTGCATTTCCTCTAGGCCATCGAAGCAGTTGGGATCTTACCTCTGAGATTTCGATTGGCTCAGTCATGAATGCCATGTCTTCTCTTTAAACGGGACGATGTTGAACAATCGTACTGTTAATCTTCAGAGCCTGGATGAGCTCCATGTAAGGGGTGACAATCCTTGGGTCGATCTTTTGTAGAGTTTGCGTGAAGCCATGTGGTGCGTATCCTTGGTTCGACCGTTTTCTTGTCCACTCGCTGTCCGTACGTCTAACCCTAACCCTGGTGGAATGGTTATTATAGAAAGGCCGAGTTGGTGTCGCGCCGCCGCAACCTACCCTGCACCTCGTAGAAGCCTACGCTCACCGCCCAATTTTTTCCACGGCAGAAAATCCAGAAGCACCAAAAGCGTGCAACGAGCTACCCAAGGCTGCCAATTGTCATAGAAGCGACCAAAATGCCAGGACGACAGGCACACGGACGGTCGCTGCTAACGACTCACAAAGCGAAGAATTCCAGTAAAAAATCTAGGACGAGGTCGCGGAAAAATGCCCTCAATGCATTTGGCATCGCCCAGGAACGCTTCCCATCGAGGCAAAAAAAGACACCCAGGACGAGGCAGCTGGATGCCGAGAGCGAACGGAAACACGCGAGAGACGAGGATGGCGAGGCGGAAGATGATGACCAGCTAGACGAGGAGCCCAAGAGGAAGAGGCCCAAGGGTTTACCTGGGACCACGGACGAGGAAGATGGCGAACACGGCAGCGACAGCGAAGGCAACGAGTGGAGGATGGGAGGACTAGCCCAGGGACATGAGGACTCTGAAATCGAGAGCGACGACGCGTTTGGAGACAGCGACGACGACAAGTTCGACGGCTACCAGTTCCGTGGCTCAAAGTCGAAAAAGGCCGCGGTCAGCATCGATCCGCGAAGCCAAAAAAACTTGTACATTAAAGGCTAACGACGCTCGCAGACTGACGACTCGGAAGACGACTCGAATGACGACGAGGGAGAGACGCTTGGTGCAGATGCCATAGATCTCGCCACGGCTCTCGACCAGTTCGAGGAGGAGGATAGCGAGGCGCCTATGGGAGACGAGAAAGCAGCCTCTGAAGAATCAGACGGCAGCACATCTGAACCCTCGGACGAATTCGAAAGCGATGATGAAGACCACGAGGCCGACGCCGAACAGTTGGAAGCTCTACGAGGTCTGGTCTCAGAATACGGCGGCGAAGGAGCTGATGAGGCCGCGACCCAGCCACACTTGAAGCGAAAGATTGAACTCGGCGACCTCGGCCTAGCTGGCATCGATGACCCGTTTCTGAAGAGGTCGGTAAAGCTGATGAACAAGGAGGGAAAAGAGAAGCGGCCGGGAGCGGCAAAGAAGCTCGACGTACCCCTGCCAAAGAGGCAGCAGGACCGGCAAGACCGAGCCGTGGCCTATGAGAAGACCAAAGAGACGCTGGATCGATGGACCGAGACAGTCAAGCAGAACCGGAGAGCGGACCATCTGATCTTTCCCTTGCCACAAAACTCTGCGACGGCCGGGCTGGACATGACGGAGATGCAAACATTGAGTACCAAGTGTGCCACCAACGAACTCGAGACTACCATCATGTCTATCATGGAGCAGAGTGGGCTGTCGATGCAGAAGCAGGGCAAGCCTAAGCCTCAAGAATTCGACGACGAGGGAAATCTGCTTTCGCGCAAGGAGGCCATGAAGAGGAGGCGAATGCAGCGAGACATCATGGAGCGGGAAGCAAAGCGAGCCAAGCGAATCAAGAAGATCAAGAGCAAGGCGTACCACCGCGTACATCGGAAGCAGAGGGAACGCGACGAGATGGCTGCAAAGGAAGCCATGGAGGAGGCCGGCGAGATTGACTCCGAGGCAGAACGAGAAGCACAGGACCGTCGGCGCGCTCTGGAGCGCGTCGGTCAACGGCACAAGGAAAGCAAATGGGCCAAGATGGGATCCAAGACGAAGCGCGCCGTTTGGGACGACGACTTCCGCCAGGGGCTGACGGAGATGGCACGGAAGGACGAGGAGCTTCGCCGGCGCAAGGAGGGAAAGAAAGGGGGCGTGGACTACACCGATTCCGATACGAGCAGCAGCTCAGGAGACGACGACGGCGACGAGACGCTGCGTCGCCGGCTGGACGAGCTCGACGCGGAAGAGAGAGATGAGCCCCAGTCGACGCTGATGAGTATGAAGTTTATGCAAAAGGCAGAGGCGGCGAGGAAGAAGGCCAACGATGACCTGGTGCAGCAAATACGACGAGAACTGGACGGGGACGAGGCGGGCGACTCCGAATCCGACTCGGACGAAGTGGACGAGGTAGGCCGCAGGAGCTTCGGCGGTGCAGCCGTCGCTGCGACGAGGCCTGCCCTGGATACCACTAAGCGGAGGGCAAGAAGAGATGAGGACATGCCAAGAGCTCAAGGCCACAGCTTGACAGCGACAAGGGACGACATGGCACCGGCATCGACGCCATCAGGGGAGGCGGCCACGACGGCGGGCGCGTGGTCTCGTGGGGAGGCGCGGCGCAGCAAGAGGAAAGGCGCAGCTGGTGGACGAGTCGAGGAGCTGGACCTTGGGTGCAACGTGCTCGTCGCCAAAGGTCCGGTCAAGGCCAAGGCCAAGGCCAGTGTCAGGCCCAGCCTTGCCAAAGCCAGAGTGACGACCGAAGCAGGCGGCGGCGGCGGCGACAAAGACGAAGACGAAGACGAAGACGACGACGCCTCAACATCGGACGCCGACTCACACCTCCCGCTGGCGGTGCGCGACCAAGAGCTCCTGGCGCGGGCCTTTGCCGGCGAGGACGTGGTGGGCGACTTTGCGCGGGAGAAGGCGGCCGTGGCCGAAGCCGACGACGACAAGGTCATCGACCACACGCTACCGGGCTGGGGCTCGTGGGTGGGCGAGGGCGTCGGCAGCAGGGAGAAGAGCAGGCATCAGGGCCGATTCCTGACCAAGGTCGAGGGCATCAAGAAGCAAGATCGCAAGGACGCGAAGCTGGAGAGGGTCATTATCAACGAGAAGCGCGTCAAAAAGGTGAGTGTTTTTTTTTCTCCCTTGCCCCTATTCCCCCCCCTCTCCCCCTTTCTTTTTTTTTTCCTTTTCTGTCAACTTTTGTTTTGGGGGGGGGGGGGG
>LAZP02000643.1:0-10745 GCA_001272575.2 Ophiocordyceps unilateralis
GTGGGGGGGGGGGGTGGCGGGGGGGGGGGGGGGGGGGGGGGGGGGGGGGGGGGTTCGTGTTCTTCACTCTCGGAACGGGCGAACTTGGGGCGGTTGAACGAGATGGGCCAGAAGCGGTGCCGACCAGGGCATCATCGACACTCGGTCGACCAGGAGATGCCAGCGAAGCTCGACACGGTCCGCTCTTGGGGGGCTTTCCCATCTGGCCAGCGAGATGGGAGATGACGGCTTGCGGCTCGCGACATTGGTCGAAACCTTTTAAGTCTGGATGGAGCACTGGCTGCGAATTTGAACTACCTAGACAGGAGCAGATGGATGGTTAGCTGGCCGAAAGGGGAGGGAGGGGGTCTGAACAGCAACTGTTGTATTTTAGCCGCGTGTGGTTCGGGGCCGGGTGATTGGACGTCTGAATTGGCCAGTCTGTCGTCGGAGCTCGTCCGTCTTTTTCTTAGCTAGTTATTTCATCTTACTTTCTTTGTCTTTTTCCAGGGCGACGGTGTCGAGCCGACAGACTCCCGGTGACCGGATGATCAGTAGAACAGAAGGGAGACGAGAATTGTGGAAAGATTTGATCCACGAATGATGGTCGTACAAGCTTCATTAATGCTAAAACACTGGCATATTTTCTGTATATAAACAAAGGAGGAGGAGCTGCGCATGACTCGGGGGACGGTGGACTCGGGCCCGTATCCGACGATCAGCCCCATCCTCATCTCCGACGGGCGTTCCTGAAGACAAAAGCGCCGAGGACACCGGCAGCGATGCTGACGCCGCTGACGATGGCGACGCCCATGAGGCCCTCCCTGGCGACCTTGTTGTCGATGAGCTGGCGCAAGTCCGAGGCCTGGAGATTGGCGGGCTCTTTGTCGAGAAGGAGGTCGTTGTAGCGGCGTGCCTCGCTGTAGTTGCCGAGCTTGTAATTTCCGAGGGCGAGGTAGTAGAGGCATTCGCGGCGACGTTCGGGGGATAGTCGGAAGATGTCGGACAGGAGGCGGACGCCGAGCTGTTGATCGGCGCGGGCGTTTGATTTTACGAGACCCTAGGAGGGAGGTGTCAGCTCGGAGAATGATAGTGCGGGTGATACTGATGGGACAGCGGACATACCCAGGCATAGTTAAACTTTGTCTGTACGCCGACCATTTCGCCCTCCTTTTCGTATTGTGCGCGCAGGACGTTGAGTTCGGACGCATTCAAAGGCCTGGACTTGGGGCGTCAGTCCAGCGCGTTCGGTCAGGGGGGGGAGGGTAGGAGGGGAACACAAACGTCTCTGCATCGAGGGCGTCTGGACGGCGAAAAACTTGATCAGCGGTCGTCAGAGGGAAAGGGGAGGAGGAATGCGAGCGCTCACAGGGTAGTTCGGCGACCATTCTGGCAGAGGGAGAAGGATCAAGCGATGTGCAGCAGGCGGGTTGGCGCGGCTCCGTCAAGGAAACGAGTGAGAAGAATAGGCTATCAAGAAGTTGTTCTAGATATGGTCTCGAGAAGAGGAGTAGTCGAGGGGGACTGGAGGGTGGTTGAAGATGGAAGCTGAGGCACCAGGATAGATGATGCGGCGCCTCGAAAGCCAAGCCTGTGGCGTCATCGGGGTTTAAACGGTTAAACACCGGCATGGCGCACGGTTGGAGTCCCACGTGGCCGGGAGGGATGGACAGTCGTCCCGACGACGGAGACACGTTGTTTACTTTTCCGCGTCCCAAGAAAAAAAAAAGAGGCTTCGAGGGAGAGAAAGCAAGCAAAAGACAAACAAATCTTGACAGACAAGATGCTCCTCGCCGAGGATCCCGCGACAGTTCGTCCAAGCTCCCTCACACAAAGAAGTGGATATGGAAATGGAGAATCTGATCGTGACAGCTCATCCACCACACCATCAACAACTTCAACATCCAACCCGACAAGCAAGCCGTGGCCCGCGTCAACGAATCGCTCGCCACCCTCCAGCAAGCACGCGATCTTCAAATCCGGGACACGACCTCTACACTGCGGCGTCTGGCACGGCAGCAGGCGGCGCTAACAGCGCAACACGACGAGCTGGTAGCGGCGCAGACGACGGCCAACCACGCGTCGCACATCGCCACGCTGGACACGCGTAAATTCCGAACGGCAAAGGCCGCCTCGGACGCGGAGAGCGAAACGGAGCGTCTCGCCGCCGTCGCCGCTGACCTCGTCGCCCGTTTACAAGAATTGGACTTGCAGGGCGTCGATGATACCGGAGCCGTCGACGCTCGCAGGAGGAGGGATCCTGTCGATGATGAGGTCTTGCTGAGGCTCAAGATTTATCGCAGCCTCGGTATCGATATTGAACGCGATGAGAAAGAGGGCGATTGGTCCAGGGCCGTGATTCGGAATGATCGCAAGGGTGATGTCCATGTCGTCAACATGGATAAGAAGTTTTCCCGCTTTTTCTACGCCAATTACTTTTGGCAGACGTTGTGAAGACGTTGCCGCTTCATTTCCTAACGGCGTGTCCTGAATGAATTTGTTGGTTGTTGTATTTTTTTTTTTTTTTATCCTACGGCCTGCGCCATGTGCGGCTGGCTCCGACGGCGATTTTAAACCAAGAATCGTTGATTGTTTGTTTTTTTTCTCTCTCCTTCTGGACGGCCGGCGCGGTTTGCCGGCAACTACGAGGGAAGATTGCCGGTGGACGGGACGGGCACGGACACGGGGGCACGAGCGGGCAAGCTCGAGTCTGACCTGTTTGAAGAGGGGAATCCACACCATGTGCTTTTCCCTTGAGAGAATGAATAAGACGTAAAACTTGACAGCAGCAAGCGTGAGACGACTGCGACCCCAGAGCAAAATCGCACATCGTTCTGGACCGTTCTGGCTTTGCCTCCTACAGCCCGGAAACCATGGACGCCGCCCGTCCCCCCTTACCCAGCCGGACCAACCATGTGCGTGTGCGTCGGTAGTTTATGAGAACTGAGAAGCACGGGGCAAATTGCGTGTCGTAACAACTGAAAAAGCACACGCAAGATAAAGAGGCATCGTCACATCATCATGGATGGCTTTTTACTGGCCGTGGGCGACATGGTAAGAGAAAAGTAACCGTCGCTGGCGCCCATGTTCATGACGCTCATGCGGGAAGCCGACGGCGTCCTGGCGCGGGAGCTGTTGGGAGACGGCGTGATCCTGGCCTCGGCCGGAGCCGGGCTACGCGCGCGTGCCTTCATCATGAGGACGCCGGTGTCGCCCGGGGTGACGGCCCCGCCGGACGGGGAGCGGTGGTGGTTACGGGCGTAAACGCGATCCGGTAGCTCGAAGCGGGAGTTGATGGTGGTCCAGGTGTCGTCGTTGCCGCCGCGATCATCGCGCCAGCCACCGACGCCTTCGAAGTCGCGATCCGGGCCGACGCTGGGCATGAGTCCCATGGCCATGCCCCCGCCGGGAGTAATGGAACCGGCGGAGACGACGCTGGTGAGGCTGCTGGGCCGGCGACGGTGACGGCGAGGCACGGACTGGGCTTGGTGGAGGTGAAGGTGAAGGAGGTGTTGTTGAGTGGGTGTCGTCGGGCTGTTGTCAACGCTGTGAGTGCTGCTGCTGGTGGCTGGCGAGAGAGACCGATGACGACTTTGCTGATGATTAGCGCCCAGCGAGGAGGGAGAAGAGGAGGAGGCGGTGACGACGGGAGGCGATTCAGAGCTGGAGAAGCACTGGGGCATGAGCGACAGAGCAATGTCCAGGTAGACGGCGATGACGCGGAAGCCGAGGACGGAGAAGGCGAGCGTAGTAGTGATTCCGGCAAAGACGGCGAGCGGTATCATGGCAACGAAGAGAAAGGGGACGAAGAGCGTCTGGACGGGATTGATGAGAGCCATTGCGTCTGACGAGGAGGAGAATTGCAGCGCCCTCGAGGGGCCCGACTGAGATGAGAAGCAGTAGTAGCAGCAGCAGTGGTAGTAGCAGCAGCAGCAGCAGCAGCGAGTTGAAGATTGTCTCGTCTTATTTTTAAAGTCTCGTGCTTTTGAGAATGTCTCGACTGCTTGGGCCGCGAGAAGCGGGGGAGAGGAACGAGACAGCGACGTAGGAAGAGAGGGAGGGGGGAGGGGGGGGTTGCTTTGGCTAAACCGTTAGAAGACAAGCAAGCAGCAGAAGGAAGGGAAAAGAAGGCGAAACCATAAACAACAGGTGGTGTGATAGTGTTGTTGTTTAATTCTGCCGGCGCACGGCACGAGCGGCTCGTCCAAGGATGGGGTGAACTGCTGATGCTGAGATGACGATGAAAGGGCTCCATCGTCACATGGGATTTCATGGCGTGCCGGAAACGGGGAGTCTTACGGTGTGTTTTTTTGTTCTCGACACAGTGCATTGTGGAGAAGCAAGTCTCTATACCGTGCGTGTGACTTTCATCTGCTGTGGCAAACAAAAGCAGCCGGGGGGCTGATGCGTCGGGCAACGCAGAAAAGTTCCCGATCAGGCAGCGTTTCGTGTTAAGCTTAAATCTTGACACTGTGTAAACACTTGGCTGCTGTGCTGCCTTCGGTGTGAGCGGCTCCTACCTCACGGCACTACCTCTACTGGGGGAAGTATTCGGAGGTGGTAGATACAGGTAGGAAAGAGGTAGGAGGTAGGAGGTAGGCAAGGAGACGGGGCCAGCATCGTCGGCATCATCAGTCCATCGTCGCAATGTGCCGCCCATCTTCTTCTGCCTTCGACGGCTCTCAGCAGCATGACGATGAAGATCAGGAGAACCAGCTGCCTTTCCCTTGGCATCTCGACGTTTTCGATGCCCACTGCCACCCAACCGAGACCATGGCTTCCCTCGCCGACGCCCTCCCCTCTATGCGCGCGACAGCCCTCGTTATCATGGCCACCCGCTCACAAGATCAGCACCTCGTCTTCGAAGCCGCCGCCGCCGCCGCCGCCGTTTCGGAGAAATCCTGTCGTCTCATCCCCTCCTTTGGCTGGCATCCCTGGTTCTCGCATCAGCTCTACGACGACGGCGATGCAGGCCCCCACGCAACATTTCGGCCGCCCCCTCTCCCCGACGACGGCGACGCCCTCCATCAGGCCAAGAAGGCTCATTACCACGCTGTTCTCTTCCCCACTCCTGAAGACGACTTCGTCCGCGCCCTGCCCACCCCGACTCCCCTCTCGTCCTGCATCGCCGCAACCCGCGCCCGCCTCTGCGAAATTCCCCATGCCCTCGTCGGTGAGGCCGGCCTCGACAAGGCTTTTCGTGTCCCACGCCCTTGGGGCCCGCCTGCAGCTTCTTCTCGTGACACCGGCCTCACCCCTGGCGGCCGCGAGGGCCGTCTCCTGAGCCCCTATCGTGTCCGTATGCCTCACCAGCAGGCTGTCCTCACCCAGCAGCTGCGTCTAGCTGCCGCTGAGGGCCGTCCCGTTAGCCTCCACGGCGTGCAGGCCCATGGAACCCTCTACGATACTGTCTCTGCCTGCTGGAAGGGCTTCGAGCGCCGCGTGCCCTCCCGACGCGAGAGGCGGCACAACCAAGCCGAAGCTCCTGCTTCCTCCTCCGAAAACGATAGCAAGGGCGAGGGCGAGGGCGAGTCGGCGCCAAAACCTTACCCGCCCCGAATATGCCTCCATTCCTTCAGCGGCAGCGTCGAGCTGCTCAGCCAGTGGATGCAGCCATCCATTCCCGCCGACATCTTCGTCTCCTTCTCCGCCGCCATCAATCTTGGCGCTGGCGATAGCACTGTCGCTCGGGCCAAGCTTGACCCCGTCGTCCGCGCCGTGCCTGACGATCGTATCCTCGTCGAGAGCGACTTACACCAAGCAGGGCCTTCTATGGACGACGCGCTCGAGCGCATGTACCGCACCGTCTGCGCCGTCAAGGGCTGGCCGCTTGACGACGGTGTGCGCCGTATTGGCCGCAACTTTCGCCGCTTTGTCTTTGGCGGTCTCTCTAGAGACGACCAGAAAAGATGACTTCATCACTGGGTTACTAAATGGCAGAAAGCACTTGCGGAGGGTAATGAGATTGGCCTCCAGATGCCCAGAGCCTACGACCTACTCGAGCTTTTCTAGAAGCTGTACACCATGTCCTTCCTGCCTTCTCGGGTTACACAGCTTCAAGCTTTTGTGCCTGCTTTGCAGCTCTTTAACCCTAGGGAGGGCGATTGAACCCACGATTGGAGTTGGCACCGAGCCAATGGCCGTCGACGGGGCATGAAAGGGATGGAACAGAGCATTCATCATCCCAATGCCGGGATCAGTGCGGAATTGGTGGACCACCGAGTCGGACACGACGTGACTTCGGCCCCTACACGGCAGGGCCTCAGCACACAGGAGCGAAAAAAAAAATTGCGTACGAGAGAAGCTTGTGAGTCTGGTGTCGTGCCAGACTCGCAGACGCCCCTCCCTCGATACAGATGCGACACGGGCACGTGCCGACGAAGCCGTGAATGACGAGCATAAGTTTTCCCTCGATGCCTCCCGGGTCTTTCCCCTCTGCGACGGAATTGTAGGCAGGGAATCTACAGTAAAAGACGGTATCAGGCAAAAGCCGCCGTTCTTCCCCTGGTCCCCTCCAATCGTGTCCCGTCCAGCAGGCGACAGATTGTACTTCTTACACGGAAGGGGTATATGACAGCCATTGATGAGCTGTCGTCGGCGCGGTCGAGCTCGGTGCATCACGACACGGGGCCGACGCCATCGCCCACGCAGCGAATGGTGGTGGTCGAGTATCAGAGGCCCGGACCGACTGAGGCGCTCCGTCTGTTTACCCCCATCTGCTGCGCAGTCTGCCTCTCAACCGTCAGTTTCTCACCCTCGGGGCTACACCCGGCCAGCGCCAATCCCTGCTCGCCTCGGAGTGGCCCTATGTCCAGGACAGAACGTCACCAGTCGTTGCCTGTCTTCACAAAGGTTTCCTCAGGGGCGGGGACCGTCTTGCAGCGATGGCGAGAGGGTCCTGGGCTCCATGTGCTAGGAAATGACTCGTCCTCCGGACAAAGACGCACAGTGTGGCGGTGGAGGCAATGGATGCCCCAGAGGGAGAAGAGGCCAAGCGCCAGAGCAGCCAGGCCGATGGCCATGAGAAGCTTAAAGGAGGTGTGAACCAAGTCAGCTCCTCAATGGCTCTTGCTACCGAGGCCTCGCCACCTCGAGTCTGGTGAAGAGGGGAACAAACCGGTGGCTGGCGCGGATAAGGCGAGTATCCGCCGTCGCCGGCGTCATCCGCCGATTCCCGCATGTCGTCCGGCGTCGCGGTCATGGGTCCGACCCGTATCCCGACCTCATCGTGCCCGTCTGCTTCGTCCTTCGTCTCCGCCCCGTCGTGCCATTCGACATAGTCCCCATCATCATTTGGCGTTGGCGGTGCGTCGTCGAGCGCGTGGACGATGAAGTCTTTGAGCTCATCCAGGTCGCCGCCCAACCTCCACGCGGCCCTTGCCATGTCGTGCACCAGTCCAGTCCATAAGCAGCCGAGGCTTGCGCAGCGGTCCAGTCGCGTCATTGGCATGGAAAGCTTTCTGGGCGGACGACCCTTTTCTGCGGCGGCGAGGCCATCGTCGGCTTCCCTGTATCGTACACCGATAGGAGTTGATCGTCTGAGCTCAGCGATGGGCGTGCGACCATGGCCTTGGCGAGGGACTGACCTCGCCAGTAACACCGGCACTAGGAGGAGCGCGGCAACGGCTCGGAAGAGGCCGTGGCGACGCATGTTCCGAGAAACAAGGCAGGTTAGAGGCCCAGGGACGATGATGATGATGATGATGATAATGATGATGATGATGATGATGATGATGATTAGAGCACTGTGAAGGAGACTGGACGTGTTCAGGCTGCCCGCAAAAAAAAAAACACCTGGTGCATGATCAATGTCTGTCTCTTCAGGCAACAGGCGTCTATCCAGTCACCCGTCAGCAAGGCTACACTCGGGCCTCTGTTGGCGCAGACAAAGTGGTTAGCAGGTAAGCAATGACTGACCTCACAGCGACACCAGCGCGATTTCCCCTGGGGCTGTGACCCGGCCGAAAGGGGGGGGGACCTCGTCTTCCTGTCCGGCCCTGCCAACGACAGCACAGCCTCTTGGGCCAGGGAACTTTTGCTCATCTTCTGCAAAGGGCGAGCCAATGGGCGACGAGGTACACTGCCACGATGCGGACAGAATCCGAGCCCGCAAGCCTTCAACCCGTCGAATCGTGGAACGCGTCCAATGTCGTCTACTGATTGGGTGACGAGTTGGGCGCTTCAACGTAGCAACCTTGACGCCGTCATGATCTGAAAGCTCCGAGCCCGCCGCACAATGAGTGAGTGCCATCGAATTTAAAGTCAACTTACACCATTCCATCATTCCAGGAACTCGCGTAGAATCTTGACTCGTGTCCTAGCAACGTCCGAGTCCTCTCCGACAAGCTCCATGATCTGCATCATACGCGCTATCGTCGTCCGCAACCATCAGTAAACCGCTTGCCGTCGAGCCTCTTCCCATCTGCGAGAAAGAGAACTCACTGATGTCGGTCCTCGCCCGAGCGAACAGAGGATCACGGGTGATGACGGCTATGCCCCCCGCCTCCTTGGCCGCCTCACGAAGCACATTGCCGATACACAGCGCCTCGAGAAAGGCCCGGTGGTTAAAGACCCACCAGACGCGTGCCTCGGGCTCCAACAGGCTGTGAAAGAGGAAAAAGGCGCTGATGGCATCATGAGCCGCCTCCAGCGTACCCCGCACATTGACGGGCACCTCGGGGCTCTCCGAGGCGTGCACCAACATGAGGTTATGGAAGTAGTTGCTCGACAGGAAGAGCGTCTGTCGTACGATGCGCTTATCGGTCGCGGCCAGCCTCGTCAGACTGTAGCCGTCCCACGACCGGAACACGTCCGGGAACGAGCGGTACACGGCTCTGAACTCGGCCACGAGCTTCGACTTGTGGCGGGCCGTGGCGCAGATGGCCATGTCGAGCGACCGCGGTGAGCATATCGTCTCCTGTACCAGGTTGGCCAGCATCCACGAGCCTCGGATGTAGGCCGTGTCGGTGGGATCGCTGCTGGCGATGGACGAGCTGTTGTCGAGCAGGTCGTCGACCGAGACGTCCGTGTGCGTCGCCGAGGGGGGCAGCGACAGGAGCACGGTGAGGAAAGTGTCCTGCAGCAGTACGGCCTGCCACACCTTGCGCCTCTGCTGCTTCTCAAAGGGGCTGGCGTTGGGAGTCACTGGATTGAGTGGCGCGCCAGCCGACGTCAGTCAGCCGGGGCCAAGATCATAGGAGAGAACAAAGGGAGCGTACCGATGTTGGGATCACGGTGTAGACCCATGGCGTATGCCTGCCGGATAAGGATGCCAGCAAAGGCCCAGCCGTCGGACGCGTGGTTGTCGTTGATGAGAAAGTAGGTTATGAGGACCATGGCCTGAATGGAGCAGAGCGATGCCGTGCTCAGGTACGACGACAGGCGCAAGGCCTGATTGCTGGCCGAAGCGTAAAACTCGGCCGTCTGCTTCCGCTCTTTGGCCGACGTCGTCGTGACGAACTGGGTGCCGAGGGCCAACATGACGAAGACGAGACCGACAAAGGCGGCGTCCGTCTCGTCCCTCGCGTCCCTCGCGTCTCTCTGCCCCGAAGCCAGCTGCCAGAAGTGCTCATACTCGGCATAAAAGGTCTGGCGATAGATCATTGGGTAGATGGGGTCGACACACTCGAAGTAGCGGGCCAGTAGGCCATCGGCCTGGGCCTTTTCGGGGAGGACAGAGATGACCTCGGGCAGGCCGCCCTCACAGGTCCAGTAGTTGGCAAAGGGGTGCTCGGAGCCTATGCCGAAGACGTTGCTAGCCGATGTTCCCGAGTAGGGGACGTGAGAGAGGAGGCCAATGGAGAGGGCAACGGCGCCGCGGGACGAGGCATCATGGTCGTCGATGGCGCCGCGGTCGGCGATGTTTGGGATCGTCGGCCTCCTCTCGGCGGCGGCTTTTTTCTTGGGCGGCCTGGTCATGCGCCGGCCGTTGGCTGCGGATCTCGACGTCTCTCTGTGCTCCGGCGTCAACTCGCCAGGAGTCCGGTTTTCGATAGAGGGCGACTCGGGGCGCTACTCACTCGAGGAGGTTTGCGACGTAGGCGTAGCGGCACTCGGTCTGGCGCTTAATGCCTGTGAGAGGCTCTGGTCAGCGGGAGAAGCGACGAGAGGAGGCGGCAAGACTTACAAGCGAGGCAATGAGGCCGTCCCCTGTCGCACTAATACGCAAGGTCGTCAACCGAAGGACTGATGCGATACGCCTGGCCAGCCTGTGGTGGAACAAGCATGTCAAACACCAACCTTGGTCTTCCTCTCGACGCACTCGTGGCACGACAGCGTCGGCTTGTTGCGTTTCTGCTTCTTGCGGGGACTGTCAGCGCCGTCGTACTCGGCCTCTGCGGCAGCGACGGCGGTAGCGACAGCGGAGGCGGGCGTCGACGATGGTTCGTTCTGACGACGCTGTGTATGGTGAAGGGTATGTTGATGATGATGATGGTGGTTGTGGCGGCCACCGCGATGCAGCTCCATCGGGGTACGGACAGCCTCAGCCTGGACAGCAGATAGCCACACAGACTGAACCGGGAATAAGTGCCTGTCTCAGACGAAAGACCGTCGGCTCACTGGCCGGGCGCTGGGAATAAACAGATGAGGGGACCGAGCTTGGAGCGGAGGGCGGAGGAGAGCAGATAGGGTGAGAGGCGCGAGAGAGCGTCGAGATAATCGTACAGTACGGAGACACTGTATTGGTAGGCGCAATCGACGACGAACGAGAGGCTGACCGAGTTGGGGCATATTGAGGCTTACGCTGGGGGGGAGGGGGGGGGGGG
>LAZP02000644.1:0-10671 GCA_001272575.2 Ophiocordyceps unilateralis
CCCCCCCCCCCCCAATCTTTATATTACCTCATCAGCCAACCCTTTCCCCCCCCCTCTCCTCTCCCACAGACATCAACGCGGGAAAAAAAAAAAAAAAAAATGACGTCCATCTCAGCGGATCACGCCCCGACGCTCCTCGATCCGGATCTCCTCCGCCGGGCTCGTCTCGGTGATGGTGTCGCCCGTCGCCAGGGCCCCGTTCGGAAGTTCTACTCGCGTCAGGATCGGCTTATTGATGACTATCTTCGTGTGGAGGATGAGGAGCGGGTCGCGTCGGATGAGGAGGCTCGGCTTAGGCCGCGCATACGCTTTGCTGTCTACGGCTCTTTCATCGTCAACGTCGGCCTTTTTGCTATACAGCTGTATGCTGCTGTTTCGACGGGCTCGCTGTCTGTAGGTGGCTCGTTGTCGTGTCCTCTTTTTTTTTGTGTGCTGATGTCGTTGTAAGCTCTTTGCTACGGCTGCGGATGCCTTCATGGACCTCGTTTCGTCGTCTGTCATGGTCATTACTTCGCGTCTTGCTCGTCGACCGAGCATCTACCGCTTCCCTGTTGTCAGTGTCTTTTTCTCTACGAGAGCACACACACGCAGCTTCTTCTGACGCTCTCCTCCAGGGCCGCACCCGTATCGAACCCGTCGGCATCATCGTCTTCTGTGCTCTCATGGCCACCGTCTCCGTCGAGCTCATGGTAAAAGAGGCTCTTCCCGTCTCTCACCAATTTCATCTGCTCACCTGACAGATCGAATCCGCCCGGACCCTCGGCCAAGGCCACCGCGATCCTGCTCCCCTGCAGCCCCTACCGCTGGCCCTCGTCGGCGTCGCCAGTACGTGTCTTAGGGTTACCCGACCTTCCTCCTCCCCACTGACGCCCGCTGGCCGCAGTCTTGTCCAAGAGTTCGCTGATGGTCTACTGCTTCTTCTACCGCCGCTTCCCCTCCGTCCGTGTCTTCTTCCTCGACCACCGCAACGACATTGTAGTCAACGTCTTCGGTCTCATCATGTCCATTGCCGGCGATCGCTTCGCCTGGTATCTCGATCCTATCGGCGCCATCTGCATCGCCCTTCTCATTCTCTGCTCTTGGTCGTCCAGTGCCTTTGAGCAGGCTGGTCTACTTGCTGGCAAGAGTGCGCCGAGGGCGTACATCTCCAAGCTCATCTACGTGACCCTGACGCATAGCAGCCACATCCTCAAGGTCGATACGGTCAGTCTTGGTTGCCTCGATGCCGGCCTCTCTCCTCTAACCCCCATTTTTTCCCTCGTCCCAGTGCCGCGCCTATCACGCCGGACAAAACTACTACGTCGAGGTCGACGTAGTCATGGACGCGGAGACGCCCCTCCTCATCTCCCACGACGTCGGCCAGTCGCTGCAGCGGAAGCTCGAGGGGCTGGCCGACGTAGAGAGGGCTTTCGTCCACATTGACTACGAGCACGAGCATAACATCTACGAGGAGCACAAGCCGCTCTACGAGAAGACCGAGTCGAGGAGTTTCAGGGACCGGATACGCTTCTGCAAAGCGGCCATGTTCCCACGTGACGCCTGAAGTAGTCTTCTCTCCGTCTCTCCCATTCGATTCCGTGCTTAGACGCGTCCATGGTGTCGTGGATATGTCGTTCCTTGATCCAGGTAATTTCACACAATTATGCTTATACGCAGTCTGTCTTCCTCAGCTCCTCCAGGCAGGGGATTCCATGCCAAGGTTCACTATTTCGCCTTCTAGTGTAGCCAGAGCTTACTTTGCTTCCATCCATCTATAAGCAGCCTTTACTCTTCTCTCGGTATTCCGGTAATTGTGGGAGAAACGAGTCAGAGGTGACATGACAACTGTGCCTCGTAGAGCGATCGATCCGGCGGCGCTACTTTAGTCGTGTTTAGGTAGCATTGCCGAGCATTTTATCGGTGAACTGGGCCGAAACAAGGTCAGTAGCCCGGTCCTTAGTATTCTCCAGTTAGCCTCAGGGGCTAGGCTGACTTCCCGGCCGCGTATCCGATCTGCCTTAGCTTTGACTCTCCTCGTACTCTGACGATGATAAACTCTCCGCAAACACTGACACGCCTCGGCTCCCGAGGTCACGATGCCTCACGGGTATATAGACAGCTCAGCAGCCATCCGAGGTACAAACAGACCATCGTCACGTCACCATCAGCGATTGTATGCATTGTTTCTTCAATGCTCACTTTCCTTGTTTCTTTTTTTGAACCTTTTGGCTTCAGTCCACTCACTCGAGACAGCACTTTCTGCACATTTTTTTTTCTTCCCCTCGCTCTCTGAAGAATGAAGTGCTTGTCGTTGCTGGCTGTCTTACTAGCCCTCAGCCCTGACAGCAGCTTTGCCGCCCCAGAAGGGTCCGTAAAAAAGGAATATGAACCACGATATGTCTTCCGTGGAGAACGTTTGCCAAAATCAGGAGTGAGAGATCCTGCCTTTCTCATGGAACACGGTGATGGTTTGAAATCCCGAGGTTACGAAAAGCTCGAATGGCGGGGGAAACCGTTAAACCTCGACCAACTGGACAAACTCCAGAAGAAGTGGAAGTTGTCCAACAAGGAATTTAAAGCCGCCCGTCCATTGACGGTGGAAGAATTCAGAAAAGGCTGCAGTTTGTCTGAGCATTTTGACTTCATCAAAGACACGCCCAAGTACACCCAATACATTTCAACTGCCGTCGACCCCAGGGTCGCCTCCCGATACGCCCGGCTGGATGACAGATTCTCGGCCAACCTCGAAGACGGAGTTGTGTACAAGATAGCGGTCGATGGGAAAATGATTCATCTGCAAGACTCACTCTCCGTCAAGGTCCTTTCGCCGGAAAAGGTCGAGTTTACTGTTCCCGGCCACATCCCGGCGAGTCAAATCGAAGGCTGGTGGATGATGAAGCCTTCCGAGCTGAAACTACTGTCTGAAGAGGCCTTGGAGAAGATGTACAAGGGAATGAAGGATGGCAGCCACCCGGGATTCATCAAGAACAAGTACTTTAAACCGGAAAAGTACTTGGTCGAGAGCGTGAACCGAGACAGCGGCGCGCAGTATCAACTTGCCGGCTTCCCTGATCATGTTTCCAAACGGCGGCAAGCGAAATACGCCCAGTTTCAAGACCAAGAGGTTGAGGCCAACTTGAAGATGTTTAGGAAAAAAGTGTCCAAGCCCAGTTCCAAGTTCGGCTTCGGCAAGAAGTCGATGGATCACGCCGCGAAGCCTGTCGAGATGCCGTGCGGGTCGGGCGGTAAGGCCAAGCGAGCCTCGCTATGCGTGCCTGAGCGCGAGAAGAAACGACTTCTCGACGACATTGAGACAGAAGAGGCTACGATATCCGAAGATTGGACGGCCCGAATTCTCGGAAGCGACGAAAAAGAGGTAGCGAAGATGGTGGAAGCCGAGGCCAAGGCTGATGATCTCTTGTTGCCCGTCACTGGCAAGGCAGGAGAACAGGTTTCCCCCGGTGAGGGAGTTGTCGGTTCGAAACCAGCCGGAAAAGGCCCAGGAGTGGAAACATCGGTCGAGGCCATCTCAGAAAAGGAGCTGGAGAGTCTAACGATAAAGATGGCTGACGAGGAGTTCGCCAGACTCCTGGCCCAGCACAGACTGACAGAGATGACAAGAAAAGTAGGACTCACGGCTAAACAACTAGCGGCCAAACTCAGGGGATACTCATCGCTCAACGGATCTTTCAAGAAAGCGCTCAAGTCCCTCGGGAAGGGAGCTTTGACGGTGGGCGCCCTGGGCTACTATGTCCATGATGTGATACAAGTCTTCAAGGACACATCATCAACCGGGTTTGATATAGTCGAGGTCGGAACAAGCATCGTGCCCTTCCTTGGCTGTGCTACGCAGGCAGCCAACGATGTGTATAAAGGCACCTTTGACACGCTTGACGCTATCGACAAACGAGTGTGCTTGTTCGGAGACGCGCTCCTCTGGAGCGGAAATCCTATTGCCATGGTCTTCGGCGTACTGATTCATCTGGGACGGTTCTTGGTAAAGTCTTGGCTGCCGTCACTCGACGACGAGCTCAAGAAAAACAGCAAGATGCTGGAAATGGCCAGCAACGTTGAGCCTCTACGGAAGCATCGCAACCAACAATGGGCTCTCCACAAGGCTATCGCCACCGAGCAACTGGCTTCGCACAATTTCTCCATCCACTTGAAGGGAATGTTCGAGATGCAGACGGCGAGCCTCCTCTTCTCCCTCTCGCAAGCTCGCGGAGCCGTCAACGCGAGCCAAGTACTGGTGCAAAAGGCTTCGCCCGGGACGGTATTGGAACTCCCCAGCGATGCCAGAAAGACGCTCTATGAGACGTGCTCCAAGATTGCGCTGAATAAGAAGGAGTTGGGTGAGACGGTGACGGCGTTGGCGCAAGCCACCATGAACCAAACCAGCTTTGACGACACATTCTTCAGCGATTTCAGCAAACGACTCAATGTCGTCAACAACAGGGAACGAGGAGCCTTTTCAGGGAGAAACTACGCAACTGACGATCAGGTGAAGCGGAATTTCGCTCAAGTCAGGAAGTCTTCTCTGCGAAAGGGCCAAAAGAGGATCGAATACATCATCAACCAGCACTTGGTCCAGCTTCACGTCCCCAACTGCGCACCCAACCAACAAGACTCGGCTCCCAAGACTCTAGGCGAAGAGGCGGACGAAGAGGAGATGGAAAACGCAGCCGTCTACCTTGAGCAATGCACGGGGCCAGAGTTTTGTCCAGATCACAAGGCCGGGAAGAGGGTCAAGGCCGCAAAAACGCTTCTCACCAACCGCTGTCAGCTTCTAGTCACGACTTGTGTGAATCCTTCTCATTATTGTGGCGGCGCTGACGACAATGACTCGGCTAAGAAAAGTGCCACCTTGAAGTGCTTGGCCAAGAAGCTGCGTCAGGATGTGGGAGATCCAACACGGAACTTGGGTAAGGCTTCCCAGCCAGAAGAAGTAGGGGAATCGGAGCCGGAAGAGGAGTGGGAAGAGTTCCCTCATCCTTCGCTCATTCATTTACCCCCTGGGTGGGAACATTCTGATTCCTCAAGACATGAGCAACACGAAGCCTCTCTCGACAGAGGCTATCATGACCCGCCAACCTGGCTCTCACCCTCGCTTGTCAATTTTCTTAGCCGCCGGAAGGGGTATTCGGCCAGCAGGGGGGGGCTGGAGGGCATCACTTCCTAGATGCTGATGCGTGCAGACATCGAGGAGAATGTGGCAGCGGCGTCGATGCTACGTGTATATAGTCATTCAAGTTTCCTCTCGAGGCGAACACCCCTTTCTTATTTTATTCTCATCGTATAATGTTTCTTCAGATTCTCTTTATACATTTTGCTCCTCTTCATCGCGTCGTATACCGTCAACCCAACCTCTGCATTGACACAGCACAACCACCACCTGTTGCGACCTCCGTATCGTGACCCCTGTCTCTAGACCATGTGACCGACGAGAATAATAATACAAGTACTCAGCAAGACGCAGGGCGTTTAGGTTCGGGCACGGAAATGAATTCTAGAATTTTCGTCTCCTGAATTCCACAAGTTAATTATCCCATCTTCAACCAACCAAACCTGGAGCATCAACCCATGGAATTTTGACAGCTTGAGACGTACGCAGATTTTATGTTTTCTGAAAAGCTGCATTGAGACGGTCCGGATCAGTATTTCTCAAGAATCAAGGAGTCATGACAAGGTTGCTCCATACCTGTTCGCAGTGGCCCTATAACAAAGTCTTGATATCAGCACAAGAAAAGAAGAAAAACTCATCAAACAAGAGAAGAAGCCTGATCCGTCGAGAATCGAGGCGTGTACCTACACTGCAGCACTCGCCATTAGTGAAGCACTTGCTGTACAGCTTTTTGCAAGTCCCCTGATTCTCTTCTTGGTCCGCTTGGGAGCTTCCCAACGCGACGAGTGTCGTTACAGCAAGGATACTAGTCTTCATACTTGCAAATGTGAGAGGTGGCGAATCGTCCTGTGAGCGAATCCGAGGCGGCTTGGTGATGTTTCTACTTGGTGTAAGCCGCGACTACATGTAGGCAAAGGGGGGGGTAATCAAAGACTTGATGCCCTTTTAAAGTAAATCCGCGACGCGGCTTAAACTCAATCGTAATACTGTCTATATTGTCGAATTTGGCATCGTCGATTCTACGGAACAAGTTTCCCGATATACACCATACATCCCCCTTTAGTCTCAAGGTTCCATCGTGCGTTGCGGCCAGATCGTATCGATGCTCGTAATTCCACGAATCCCACTGTGATTTAGCCTCTTGCCGATGTGAGTCACGATGCTCTATGCTGCGCGTGGACTCCAAAAAAAAAACCCACGCAAACAGCCACTTGCAGTCGTCACAGCCTCGTTCTTCAGGAACATGGTAGGGGTTTATTCTTGCCCAAAAGCGGTTACATCCTGCTGCGACCAATTCATCCATCCTCACCGATGTTACATCGGCGGACATGTCGATGACTCTCTGCAATCGCCTTCTAAGCCTGTTTGACATACATCTTTGTCCCTGGCTCCGATCCGGCCACAAAACGCTTTCCGAGTCGGGAAGAAGCCCTCTCCACTACTGGCAACCGCACCCTCAGCTTCTCTCCCAGACAAAGCTGCCGTTCCAGCCCACAGCCGAACCGTACTCATCCATAAATTTATGTGCCCACTGCTCCGATGACTTGTGGCTGTACGGCTCACTGTTGGCGTCACCAGTGAGTTGCGGCTGAGGGTGAGTATTATACGTAAAGTTGTCATATCTGGCATCATAGTCGTCGTTGGTATGCCACTCCAGATGGCTATTTTCGAAGTCGAAGAATCTCCTCTCGTCCCAGATTTCGGGAATGTTGTAGTGGTACATCTCCGCCATGTTGCCGGGAATGAGTATCCACGCCTCGACCTGTTTCCAGTCGATGCCCCCCAGGGCCGAAACCTCGTACTCCGTCTTGTACTTCTGGCGCACAAGGCCAGCCGTGGACAAGTCAATCATGTTGGGTGTTGGGCGGATCTGATAGATGTAGCCGTCTTTATTTCGCTTTTCCCTCGGGGCAGACATGATGGAGTTGGTAGCATAGTAGATTGCAGTCCTGAACAGTTTCGTCGTCGACGTGTAAGCGCTGGCCACGCCCTTGTGGCCTTTATGGTGAACGTCGAGCGTGTAGGAACCATTCGTCAAGGGCTCGTCCTGTGTGGGAAAGATGCCGCCTTGATTCTTGAAGAATTCTGGCGTGCGAGCATCGCCTCGGAAAAGGGCAGACTCATTTCGGTGAACCAAGGCAGGGGCGCGTCCATGTCTCCGCCGGAAGAGGGACTTGTCCTCTTCGGTGGTGAAGCCGACGTCAATGCCCGAGTCGAAACGAATTGGCTGGCGGGATGCAGATGTAGAAGGGGCAGCGAATATGCTGGACGGCCCAAGAAGCAGGCAGAACGCCATGGCCGAAACCGTCCACCCAGAGTTGCCCATGGTTGCAGCTTACAGTAGAGAGAAGTAAATATGGAGTATGTTGCAGAGAACATCAATAGGAGATGATCGAATGGTCAGGGCGGTTGGCTTTATAAAAGAATCGAGAATCCTCAGCTTTGTTCGAGGCTCCATGGTCCCTTCGCATAGTGTTCCCCGTCAATACGGACTCAGTTAGACGCCTCTCAAGATGCACAAACTGCCGAGATGGAGCTCAATGCCAAAGGGGTGCCCGTTGATCTGTCCTGGGGGGGGAGAGCTTTGCCCGTAGGCCTCGTCCCAATACGAGCACAGCTCCCCAGACCGACGGGTCTTGTTGCTCCGTGATTCGTACGAAATGGGTTGAGCAGTTCTGCTTCAAGACCCAGACAAACGCACGTAGTAGCCAATCGATCGCTCACGGGCGCCTCGGGAGCCTCAGCTGGAATTCCCCGTTGGAGGGGTTCATATCAAAATTTGACTGCAAGGGGGGACAAGTTGGCAAAAAGTCCCAGCAAGGAGAGGGACCAAGACTTACGTCTCCAGACGTGATGGAAATCTGCAAATACGATCTGCAGTCGTATTGACCTCTCCGTCCTGGAATCTGGGGAGTATGCCCCTGCTCGAGGCACAACCATGATAGGTAAAGCCAAGTGATAGATTTCTTCTTCTTGCATGGACTTTTTGCGTATGCCAAGTCGTTGAGGAACTAGCTGTGACTCAAGGCAATTCTCTTGACCGAGTCCAGTGTTTGTATCAGGCCTCTCTACTGTAGTTTCCAGACCTCGAAAGAGTTTCCTAAGCATAATGTCCGGAACGAATCAAGACTATACGTAATATTGCTCGAAATTTATGACTGAAAGAGGAAAAGAGTCCGATTAGATGGTTGCTGTGATTTTAGACTATCCCACCACCAGCTCTAAGCTTCTACCGAACACGAGTTTTCTGGAATGATCTCCGTTTATTCGTATATGTGTAGAAGATAGGATATCGAACTGAAGCTGAGCTACGTCGAAACCTCAGTTATTGACTTTGAGCAGTCTATCAGTGGGTTGTGAGATGGCGACGACTTTGCTGCAATCGTGATGCTTGAGGTTGAAGCGTCTTCAACAAAATGTCCTCGTCACATGACCCAGCATGTGATTTCAGCCTACCCCGGATCATCCAGCTTGAACGACCATCATCATCATCATCATCATCATCACCAGCCTCTCAGCCCGGCCGGCCACGATGAACAGGCCATGAGCCAGCCAGAGAGAGCCCCCTTGGAGGGGTTAGATACGAGTCTCTCCTCGAATACACAGGATAACGAACAAGGCGTGCTTCAGACGCCTTCGCAGACAGCCTCAGGGCCGCAGACCACCAGTATCAAGGCGACGACGGCAGGGTCGAAAGACTTTAGCTTCCTGCTCCGACCCGAGATCTACCATGCGCTGAAACCGCTCAACGTCCCCCCCGCATTCCGCGACTCTTCCAAACAGCCGGAGCCCGACGCGCGGCTGGACCAGCTCCTCGAACGAGGCCAGTTCCGCGCCGCGGCCATCGCCGCCGTCCAGGAGCTGACGGGCTCCGGCGGCCAAGGTACCGGCGTAGACGTCCATGACGTCGGCCGCATCTTTGATCTTCTGTATACGCGTCTGGCGTGCTTGACGCTCATCGACGCAACGCCGCTTGCTGCCCAGGAGGTGAAAGCGCTCGAGGACCTGAATAGCGTACGGATGTATGTGGATGACGCCTCGGGCGAGCATCTTGCGCCGTGGCCGCTGCGCCTTCTCAACGTTCGTCTGCAAGCTTTGGGCTTTGGTGATGCGCGAAGAGCGGTGATGAGCTATCACGACCTCGCCAGGGAAGCCAGGTTGCAGATTGGCAAGTCCAAGTCACGCAACGACGACGATGCTCGCACGCTCTGGACGGCACGTCTGCACCATCTGGCCATCCACGTCGCCGGCGCGCTCGTCGACATGGATGATCTCGCCGGCGCGGCACACCACCTCGACAGCTTGCCCGATACCGCAGGCGGGCCCAAGCTGGCCCTGTGTCGGGCTCTGCTGTGGCTTCAGATCGGCGACGCGGAAAGGGCGCGACAGTACGCAACGCTATGTGCGCGAGATGCGGATAAAGTGATGCAAGCTTTGTGTGACATGGCCGAGGCAGATTACGAGGCGGCGCTGGCCAAGTGGCAGAACATGGAGACTGACGACGACGAGATGGTGGCTGTCAACAAAGCCATCTGCCTGCTCTACCTGGGCCGGATGAACGAGGGACGCCACGTGCTGGAGGGCATGGTGGTCACGCGCGCGTCGTCGCATGCTCTACTCTTTAACCTGTCGACCATGTACGAGCTGTGCACTGATAAGCACCGTGAGCTGAAGATGAAGTTGGCCGAGCGGGTGGCTGGCTTGGACGAGTCGCCGGCCGGATGGGAAAGGGTCAATGGCGACTTTAAGCTATGACGGGATCGGGACGGCGTCGAGGTCGGGAGAGACGAAGACGTGTCGTATTAGGTAGGAGATTAATACGAGTACCAGCAACAAAATATCCCGGACAAGATGCCTTGACGACGCCCAAAACGCCCCCCCCCCCAAAACCGTGTCCAACCAACCATTCATTGGACAGAGAGCGGGCTCATCAGACCTTGAGCCACAGGGAAAACACCCCCTTGGCGTACTCGACAATCTCATCGCCACCCAGCTTGCTCTCCCCATAGACCCTATCCACAAAGGAGATGGGCACCTCGGCAACGGAGCAACCCAAAGCCTTGGCTCGAACCATCATCTCCATCTGAAACGTATACCCCTTACTCTCCGTATCCGCGATCACGCGCTCAAGAACCGGCCTGCGATAAAGACGAAAGCTACCGGTCAGGTCGCTAACACCGGGACGCAAGACGGTATCAGCGAAAAGATTAGCCCCACGACTGACCAACTTCCTTCTCAGATCCCAACCAAAGACGCCGCCACCAGGACGATAGCGAGTCCCCGTAACGATGTCATAGTTCCCCTCACGCTGAACCTCGACCATGCGCGGGATGAATTTAGGATGATGGCTAAAGTCCGCGTCCATGATGATGACGAAATTGCCCGTCGCGAATTTCAGACCGTGCACGTAGGCTGTTCCCAACCCGAGTTTGCCGGCCCGTGTTCTGAGCAACACGTGTGGTGCGTACACGCCGACGAGCTGCTCGGCTACCTCTTGCGTACCATCGGGGGACCCATCGTCGACGATGATGAGTTCCCAATCGAGCTTGCTGGAGAAGAAAAAAAAAAGG
>LAZP02000647.1:0-10559 GCA_001272575.2 Ophiocordyceps unilateralis
GACATCTAATTTACTCGAGATACTCGAATACGCGATAGATTATATAAGATAGTACGCTATTTATCTATTATAGATAGGTTAATAAGAAGTATTTAGAGATATACGAATATAATTATAAGGTTTCGTAGTCGATTATAGTAGATATTAAGGCTTATAGCGTATTACTACTAGTGCTTTCGATCGCTATCGGGTAGAGCGTTAGCTTATATAATTACGGCGTATTTAGTAGTAATAGTAACGTCTCGTAACGACTACTAGGGTCGCGTAGATACTTTAGGACCCTTATTAAAGCTAATACTAATTAAATATCGAAGAGAGGCAATATAATTAGCGAGGGGAAGATTAGTAATAACTAGTAGCGCCTTAAGGTTAGGATGCTAGTTAGTATAATCGGGCACGTAGACGCGGAAAAGAGCTCGATTAACCGTAGACCCGTAGGGGAGCGCGAGTCGCTTACCGGTATAGGGGTCCCTAATATTGGCTAAAATATAAGTTAGAAAAATAAGTCCGTTATATTAAACCTAGCGGTATAATCGTCTAAGGTAAATAATATCGCTTTCGTTCTAGCCTTAACCTAAGGTATAGGCGAGATAGAAGGCGGTTTACTATTAATAGCCCTTATCTAAAAGGTATAGATATTATTTAACGACGTATAGAGATGCTTAAGCGATTATAGCGAAGATATAATTAGTATAGTTATAGAGGGTAGTATAGAGTAGCTCGCGGTCGACTACGTCCTATTAATATTAGATAGCCTAGGGTAGCGTATAGCGTTCCTTTATAGTATAGAGTCTATTTTATACTACCTACTTATTATAGTCCCTATCCGCGGTATATTTATTAAATACTATCTATAGGGCTACTATCGCTATATCGGCTTCCCGAGGGCTAAAGGGTAAGCCGACGGGTTACTAACGATTTAAAGTAGCGACTATAGGATAAAGTAAGATAGGGTCGCTAACGGCTAGGAGTAAATAGCCTAAGGTACTAATATTAGCTACGATATAAAGGTACCGGGGTAATCTATTACCTAGGACGCCGTAATTATATAAGTCTATCTCGGGATCCGGTTTCTATAATTCGAGTATATCGTTAAAGAATATTATAGGAAATAGCGTAGCGCGACCCGTAGTAGAGGCAATATCTAGGAATACTAGTTCCTTTACCGCTCCGGCTATAAGTACAATAGTACGATAGTCCTATCCTACGAAAGAGGAGATAGGTAGGTATAGATACTTGAGTTCGGGTAAGCTAGCTATATTAATATTATTATAGGTTAAATCCGTAGCGCCTAAGCGAGTATTAGAAAGGTATAGCTAGAAGGGGTTTTCTTATATAGGTATAGTTACTAGCGATTGCTATATATAAAGAAGAGGTGCCTTATTATCGTTATCTATATAGGTAGTAACGCGGAAAGTATTAGAGGTTAGATATATAATATACGTAGTAACTTAGCTAGTAATACGGACTAGATTACTATATTACTTATCGAGGTTACTAAAAAATTCGACAGCAAATCTAGTAATAAAATCCTCCTAGTCGATAGTAAATTAAATATAAATAATATTTTAGGCGAGGTATTAAATCTAAAGCGGGATAGGCTTTATAGTATTAGTAAAGGCGTTATTATAGCCCTTAGGCCACATTAAACCATAGAGGGTACCTATATCGGTAGGTAGATAGGTAAAGAGTATAGTTATTAATATATTATTAGATATATCGAGTATAGAAACGTCTATTAGTTCGTAAAATTTTTAAACTAGGTAAGTAATAGTAACTAGATTTTATTTAGCGTAATAGTCGCGAGCTTTAATAAAGAGTATTATAACCGGTACTATTAAATCCCTAGCCGAAAACGCAATTTCGGTTATAATTCTAGGCGCAAAGCCTCGACCGAGTCGTCGAATTGCGTTATCCGCGTATCCTAATAGAAAGGCGCTATCGATATATAGGAGATAATAGACGTAAGATTTAAAGATAGTAGCGGTTACCATATCGGGGTTTACTAAAGGGTCTATAGGCGGATCCTTATTAGGGAGATCTATATTAGGTAGTAATAGGTAGAATACTAGATTAATAGCGGGGAAGGTAAGGGTAGAATTTATAGATGCTAGTAGGGTAACGATATCGCTAGGAATACCGTATAAACTTATACTAGATATTGCCTATTAGTCCGGCAAGCGGGGCGGAGCGAAAGGTAATAACTATAACGGGGAGACCGTCTATACCAGCTCATTAAGCGAAAGTAACGTTAGGGTAATAGATCCTAGGTTAATAGCGGCCGTATAGTAAAGATAGGGATTTATAGGGGGTAGCTTTACGAGTAGTAACGATAAGCGAGGCACGCTAACGTCGAAAATCGCCGCGGACTGCGTAGAAAAAGATAAGGTAGGGGTATTTAGGGAAGAAGGGTAAAGATAGTAGTAGCGATAATTACGCTAGCGTTGCCGTTAACCTCGTCGAGCTATAAAGACGGGGAGGATAAGGTAATACTAAAAAAGATAAAGGAAAGAGAAAAAAAATTTTATAAGGGAAGAAAATAAAAGGTCTATTGTGTATTCGACGGGTAGCGCATACGCCTAACGCGTAGAAAAAGTAGATTATGCGTGTAGGCTATCTGCCTAAGGAAGCATAGCGTTAGCTATAGAATACGTAAAAATAAAAGAGGAAAAGATATTAGTAGCCTATAAATATAAAAAGCTAATAGGCAAGTTAAGGCGGTTACGTTCCCGCGCTCCTCTTCCCGTTAGGGGTTATTAAGGGGGATTTTATTATACCCGCCTCCGCCCTTATAAGTAGATAAATTCTAGTTAAAGAGTTAAAGTAAGCGAGGGATATCCTTAAGTAGTGTCTCCTTAGGTTCCTATATATTCGTATCGTCCGGGTATCCTATCTATAAAACCTTATATTCTATACGACCCTTATAGTATCGCTTAGCTAGAATACGGTTAATAATAAATTTATCGAGGTTATCGATATAGAGAGGTCCTAGTAGTAGAGGGTCCATAGTACTAGGAGGTAACGGCTCTAGATATTTAATAGAGATTTCGGGTTTCTATTTAAGGTAAGAAGGTAACTCGAATCGGAACTAAAGTAGGCTAATACAAGCAAGGACTCGGAAAGGGCCTACTCGTTAATAAGCTAGTTTAGTCTAACTATCGAGGTAGTACCTATCTTGCCTAAGCTTAGTAAGCTTAACGTAGGCGAAATTACTAGGTTAGAGGTTCGGTAGCGACTTATAGCGGTTATTATAGTATACTTTTATATAGGCGACTACTACCTAAACGGCGTCCTATATAGCCTAGCGAGCTTAGTATATATACTAGACCCTATTATCGAGGTCCTAAGGAATAGCTAAGTTAAGAAATAAGTGAGGTTAGCGACTAAATAAAAGGTTATATAGTATATCTTAAGTAGCGGTATATCGCGACGTATTTATATAATATACTATATAAGCTAGGCGAGGTTCCTAGTCCTTAGGGTTAAA
Organism: Ophiocordyceps unilateralis; assembly: GCA_001272575.2. Lineage (NCBI taxonomy): Eukaryota > Fungi > Ascomycota > Sordariomycetes > Hypocreales > Ophiocordycipitaceae > Ophiocordyceps > Ophiocordyceps unilateralis. Next base: position 3,488 of record LAZP02000647.1, read on the forward strand.
TAGGTACCCGAGTAGTAATTATAGGCTATAAAGGATAATTTAAATAGTATATTCGGATTATCTATTAGCCTATTAGTAATACGCTACGCTAGTTCGGATAGAGACCGCCGATACTTTATAAAGGGAGGTCTAAAGGTCCGAGACTAGCTTAGGGTTAACGTTATAGACGAACGTATTAAGCTATCCCTAATCGGGGTATATTAGTATAATATAGGCCTTAGCCTAATCCTCTAACGTTTATATTATCTATCTAATAATATACCGGATAAATTTAGAAAACTTATCCGTAATAACTAATACGGCGGTATTACCTTAGGGTGAAATAGGAAGGCTAACGATAAAATCGAGGCAGAATATAACTAGAGGGAGCTTAGGGGTTAAGACTAGCTAAAGGTCGCCGTATACCTTGCCCCGCTATGGATATGCCTTTTAATACTCTATATATACGGCAATATAGGTCGCTAGTTGCCTCTTTATATTATAAAAGAATAAAGTCTACTATAAGAAATAGTATAACCTAGTAACGCCGGTATACGCCCGAGAGTTATAAGTAAGACGGTAAACCTCCGAGATTATATTCCGAGGCACGTAAAGGCGAGTATAAATACCGTTATCGAAGAATAGAAGCCTAGAAGTAGGATAAATTAAGAAGCCGTTAAGCGAAGTATTAGCGATACCGTCCGCTTAGCGTTTAAGAATCCGGCGGTAAATAGTCTAAAAAGTCGGGTCGTCTATTAGTAATTCGGCGACGCGCTTCTTAAATTCGTCTAAAAGGTATATTATTTAGGTTAGAGTGCCCTCTATTAATATAGCCTATTCTTATACTTATACGCTAGTATTAAGTAATCGGGCAGGTTCCGGAACGGGCTAAGTAAGCGGAATCGTCTCCTCGTATTCTAGTATTCTTAGTAGTAAGGATAGTTAGGTAGCTAGAAGGGGGGTTATACCGATATCGCCCTATATAGCCTCGGTAACGTTAGTCGGTATTAGTAGGTCTAGTAGCCGTTCTATCTCGTCTAAGATAATCGCTATATTATATAGGCGAGTAGAAGTTTAACGGGTTTAGACGGGGAACGCTAATCGATCGTTATAAAATACTAGATAAATACGGGTTAAGATATTAGAGGAACTAGGTAGAGTAGAGGAATTAAGAGAGGAAGGATATAGGGGGTCGGCTAGGTCTACTACTATTATATTATATAGGTCGGAGTTATCGATACGAGGTAATCGGGATAAGGCGTTAGTATTAAGGTATTTAGCTCCTTCTCGATATTTAATAGTAATATAATCTCGCTATTTATCGAGCTAGAGTTTCTAATTAGTTAGTCGATAGTTACCCTTTAGCCGACTATTACTTATACCCTAAAATATATCCTATATAGCTATATAATTAGTAACGACTATAAGATAGGCATAATCGAGGTAATATAATAGCTTATAAAGAGCCTAGATTAAAGCTACGGTTTCTAATTCGGTAGCCTAGTAGTTCTTTTTTACGGGAGAAAGTATTTTAGATAAGAATAGAACTAGTCTTATAGCGCTATTAGACTACTATTAGTAGAGTATAATACCGAAACCTCTCTTCTTACTACTATTAGTATAAAGTTCGAAGGGTTTATTAAAATTAGGGAACGTAAGGTTAATAGCGTAAACGAGCTTATCTTTAAGGGTTTCCTATACCCGTCGAGCATCCTACTAAATTAGCTCGCGGGTCGCGTTCTCGCGAGATACCCGCTCTTATTCCTTAACGCCGTCTACCGCGTCGGGTCGGGCCTCGTCCTTAGGGGGTAAGCTAATCGTAACCGCCTAGCGATCCTATATAGGGTTTTTCTTAGGCGTAGCCTTAAATCCTAGCGTTTTAATCCGAATAAGTAGCTTAGCGATCGAGGCATAATAATTAATAAACTAGCGATAATAGCCTATAAGGCTAAGACTACTCTCTAGATCCTTTAAAGTATAGGGTATCGCTAGAGTACGGATAGCTTCGGTCTTCTCTTCTATAGTAATAAGTCCTAATTATAATACGAAGTAGCCTAGCGCCGTAAGACTAGCGTAGGCGAAATAATACTTTTATAGGGATATAGTATAGCCCGAATTTACTAGGATAGTAAGGATTAGGTCGAGATAGGCTAAATAGTCGTCCTTAGATCGGGAATAAATAATTATATCGTTAATATAGACGAGGACGAATTACTAGAGGTATTTACGGAGAAGGTATTTTATATAATATTAGAAAAAGGCTAGGCTAGTAGTAAGTCCTATAGTGCTAACGGTAAGCCTCTTATACCCGCGGTACGCCGTAACGAACGCTTATTTCTATTAGTTATAATAGCGAATAGGTTACTAAAAAAAGCCTTTAGTAAGGTCGAGGATAGAAAAAATCTATAATCCTTAGAGCGATTTAAGAATATTATCCTAACGCGGCAATAGATAAGCATCCTATAGCAATTTAGTATTAGTCCGTCGTAGATTAACGACTATACGAGGCTTGCCCTAGCGCTAAACGATAAAGGCTAGGGTAGCCGCGGGGTAAGGTTCTCTAAGAGGTACGTCTTTAATAATACCCTAGGCCTTTAGCGGTTCGATAATAGAGTCTATAGTAGTTCTATCGCGTTGTAATAGGTTATATAGTCGTTATAAAAGGTCGTTAATATCTATACCGGGCTTAAATTCGATAGGCATTTCGATTCTATTAGTAAAACGTCTAAGGCCGGGGCGAAATAGAGTAGTATGCCTCTATAGCACGTCTCGAATTTATTAGCTATAGGAGGGACCCTATAATTTGGATATATTAATATTAGTTAGGTTAAGGCGGGTAGGACCTGCGGGAATGCTTTTATCTAGTATAGGAAGATAGAACGGGTACCTATCTGGGTATAGAGATAGCTCTTTATTAAGTTAAGTAGGTTTCCTAATTAAGTCGCCTAAGCTAATAGTTATATACGGATCCTACTTATGCGTAGGGCCGTCTTAATCGCTCGCTATAGCGAATACCTTAGGGGTGTATATAGGGTAGGCCGGTTGTAAAGTGCCTAGGACTATGCCTATATAGATAGTAACGGCTTCCTTATTAAAATTAGCTAAAGGTAAATAATATTCCTAGCTAGTAATAAGAGAATAAGGTAAGGATGTAAAGCTAGTACCTTAAGTGCCGATTAGGGTATAAGGTTAAATAATATATCCCTAAGCGTAAATAGGAGCGTTATTTATAGTAAGAGGGATATTAAATCTACTATTAGTAGGAATCTAGATAGTCTAGGCTACGCGGATAGTATATATCTTTTATTAATTATTATTAGCGGGGCGGCAAGGCGCGAGGTAAGAAACTAGGACTCGTTTCCCCTCGCTAGTATTAAGGTAGTTATTCTACCCGCGCGTACCCTAGACGATATAGAGAGTATTATCGCGAAGAAAGGGAATACCTAGTAGGAGGCTATAAAATAAGCGGTCTATAACGTAATATACGATAGAGTATTATAAGGCGTATCTATTAGTAGACTAGAGGGTAATAGAGATATATACCGTAAAGCGAATATATAGTCCGCCTTTATTAATACCTCCGAGTAGAAAACTATAAAGGAGGGAGGCTTTTATAGTATTAAGAAAGAATATAGTAAGAAATTCGCGGCTAATAATATTAAGGCTAGAGGCGGTATCCGTAAGTGCCTCTACTTAGCCGTAAGGGGTAATAATAACGGTATATAGTTAAGTAAAAGTCTATAAGGAATATTTAATATTATTAGCGGTATATTAGATATTAAATCTAGATTATTATATAGAAGTATATCGTAGGGTAGTAATAGTATTACCGGTTGCTTAATTATAAAATAAGAGTTAGAGAGCGAGTAATAGAGCTAAGTTAGGGAGATCCCTATTATACCGCGATTTATCCCCTAATAATAGTCGCGGTATTATTTTATTAAGATTATTAATAGAGTAGGAGATATATACTCTATAGGCTCCTCCTTAATATTAATTAGATCTTCTAAGGTATTGGAATCGCTATTATAATAGGCGATATAAACTTTAACTATACCTAAACTACTATTATATAATATATCCCTAAAGACCTTTTAAGCTTAGTTAGTATTAAGTATAATAAGGCGAAGTAGTCGTTAGTCTATTACTATATCGCCTTATAATTAGGGAATAGGGCGTAACTCGCGGTTATAGTATTCGTCGTATTAATTATTATAGCGATCGTTTTATTAGTTATTAGGGCGCTAAGGTTAATAGCTATCCTAGGGTTTAGAGGCCGCCTCTATTAGACGTCCGTCTCGTTATAGATTATTATATCGGTCGGTTTTACGTAGATCGTCGCGTCGGTTATCTCGGCGTGGATTATTACGATGGAAATTATTACGCCGTCTATCGCTAGCTCGACGATTAATAGGTCTATCGCTAGGTAATTAATAGTCGCCTATTATATCGCGTAATATAGATATCTAGTTTCTATAGCCCTCCTAGTTAAGCTTAGTAGCGTATTAACGGGAAATAAGCTAATATTTTACCTCGTTAATAGTTATACGATTAGGTAGTAAAGAAATAAGCTTCGATAATACGGGGTCTACGCCTATAAGTACTCGTCGGGTAATAGTATTATCGTTAGTATAGCCGACCTTATTATATAATTATACCTTATAGTCGAGGTAATTTTAAAGGGATAACTAGTCTTTATTTATAAAGCGGTAGACGAGCTAGTCCGCCTTAATTATTAAGGCTCCCTAGTCCTTATAAAAGCGTTAGGAGAGGAGTTTACGCTAGAGATCGAGGTCGTTAATAAGCCGTAACTAAGTAGTATAATCGAGCGACCTAAACTAGCGAGCGCTATTAGTATTAGGTTTAGATAAAAGTCCGGGTATAATACTAGCTAGAATACTCTATTAGCCGTAGACCTCTTCTAGAAAGTCTAATTATTAAATATAGAAAGAGATAGGGGTTTTAGACGTATCTAAAACGAACGTATCGGCCTTAAGTATTTTAACGTATATAGTACGTAGAGGTAGAGCGACTAGCTACGTCGGGATATTACTAGAACGGTAGTCCTAGGGATAAAAGGGCTCTCGTAGGCTAGGAGGATAATTCGGGGCTAAGGATAATTATTGCGATTGCCTTTCTACTTTATTAGTTAAATCTTTAACGGTACGTATAAGCTCGCGAAATTTCTATCCGGTAGGTCTATCCCTAGGTCTTAAAAATAGTAGAGAGTTGCGTTTAATACGCTTAGGGGGGGAATTAGGCATATCGCTTTGCCTATATAGTAGAGAATCCTAGGGTAGTACGGCCTTAAAGCGATTTATAAGCGCGTTAAATTCCTCTTTATTAAATAAAGGTTTATAACGACGCTATAAGTCTTAAAGGGCTTCGGCTTAGAGGAGTCGTTACTCGTTATAAGGTATACCTATAAGGATAAAATCGGACTTTATAATAGCGGTAGTAGATAATAAGCCGTTAAGGTAAGTAAAACCTTCGTATTTAACCTCCTCCTAGGCTAGTTAGATCTATAATATATCTTTAAGTAATTAGTAGCGACTATAACCCGCCTTTAAGGGTTTATAATTTAGTCGCGGTCCTAGAGGGGGGGGTGTTTATAGTACTAGTCCTTCGCTAGGGTCTTAATAGCGAAATAGTATTACTATCTTACTTATATCTCTACCCTCTATTAGTCCCGTGCGAGCTATAGAATTTTGCGACTATATTAACGAGTAGGGAAGTAGTTTATACCTACTATAACTAGATAATAGCGGTAATTATAAAGAAACGGGGATAGGCTATAAAGGGAGAGTAGATAGTCTTAACGGAATAGAACGCTTCTCGCGGCGCCGATAATAGCGCTTAGACTTATCGGTATCCTCTAATCGCCGTTTAATAGATCGGAGAATAGTATCGTCTTTATTATTAGAATTATACTCGAATAGATATAGATATAAGGGTAGGAGTAGGTACCTATTAAAAGAATTAGTAGTACCGTAAATAAGTAGGTTAGATAGAGGTAAGACAGCCAGTTAGGGAAGAGGGATTAGGTCTTAGGAAGGGGCGTATAGTCGATTAGTCTACTTAGTACGACGTCGCGTCGTCTCTAGTAGGGGGGCAACTTAAAGTAGTAACCCAGTTATATCGACTTCCCCTAGCGGTAGTAACTAGACTAGGTTAAGAGCGAGCTTAGTAGTAGGGGCTACTAGTAAGGTAAATATACGATTATTAGTTATATAGCTATATTAAAGGTTAATATCGATAGGAGTGGGTTATATAGCTAGTAGTATAGGTAACTATATAGGCAAGGCCCCTACTACTATTATTAAAGGGGAAGTATAATAGAAGGGCTATTATAGGCGTCGCTTAGATGCCGGGACGGGTGCCGTAATATTAGTCCTAATCGATATTAACGCGACTATTACTAGCTAGGCTAGTAGGACGTCGGATTGCTATAATTTAGTCGATAATAATATAGGCTCTACTATTATAGTACGAATAATATAACGGATCTTCTATAAGGGTAGCGGCTAAATGTTAAAAAGTAGACGCGTATTTAGTAGTAGATTCGGTTATTATATGCGGCGATCTAGTACTTCTATAATACTAGTATTATAAGGGATAGAAGAATCCTATAAATAGGGAGCCGGATTCGTAGTAGAATCGTCGGACTTATATTATAGGGTTCCTAAAGTCTCCGGTAATAGCTATAACTAGGGTATATTCCTTACTAATTCTAATAAGAGTGTCGCTAGGGCTCGATTAAGGGTTATCCCTTACGTCGCTAGTAGTAATCGCTATAGCACTCGCGTAGGTTAGAAACCTTCGAGAGTCGCCGCCTTATTAGGGGGTAGATTAGTAGTTAGAGGCTTAGAAAATCTCCCTATAACGGGGTCTTAGTAAGCCTACTTCTACGGCTAGGAGGTAAAATATTATAAGGGTACGTTAGTATACGAACGACTAAATTATACTCTATAGTAAGATCTTATTAAGTCTATATTAGTATATAATAAAATAACTAGTAAGGGAGGCTCTACTAATATCCCCTACTAATATATACTAGCTTTAGTACCCTTTATGGAAATAAACGTCGTATAAC
>LAZP02000649.1:0-10504 GCA_001272575.2 Ophiocordyceps unilateralis
GGGGTGAGGGGTGTGTGGGGAGGGGGGGCGGTAAAAAAAAAAAAATCGCTGCCCGCTTCGTCTGTCCTTGTCTTGGTCTCAACTGATTGCACATTCCTCGTCTTGGTCGAAGATGGAGGCCCTGTTCGCCGAGTCGGAAATGGTGTGTTTTTTGATGATGACGATGATGATGATCCTGTATAGTTTTAGTTGAGGCGAAAAATGAATGTGTTGCGGTGAATGGTGTCGTCGAGATAGACGTCTTCTCATACCGGTGTGTCCAAGCACGTTATATGTAGTCAAGATTCATCTTGCAGACACATGCTACTACACAGACAGTCATGGAAAATAAGCAAAGAAATTCGGCTCGAAAAAAAAAAAAAGAAAAAAGAATCAGAGCGAAGCTGTGGTCGTCGAGGTCCTACAACTACCCTGCGCCCTACCCCTTTCTTCACCCGCCCACACACACACACACACCACTTCAGCCCGGCCTCAAAGGACAAGCAAGATCCCTTTTCACACGCCACACACACGCGCGCGCGCGCCTTACTCAGCCGACTGCAAACGACAAGTGACACCGCTCACGCAGGCGCAATCCTGACACCAAACAGGCCAAACATCCTCTTCCATCGCTTGCCCTCTCCGGCGTTTGCTTTCCGCCGGTCCGGCTCGGGAACCTTGACGCCATACTGACGAAGGCAGCACGAGAAGGGAAGATTGTCGGCAGGTGGCGGCGGCGCCGTTTGTGCCTCTTCGGGCGTGTGGCTCGGGGGCCCGTTGCGCTCTCTCCTCTTGGCTTGTTGGGCCCTGACTTTGCTGTCGCCTACGTCGCCCCAGAGGATGGAAAGTTGTTGGCGTAGGTCCTTGAGTCGTTGCGGATCGCGGCTGAGATCGGTCGCGTCCAAGTTCAGGAGGCACTGCGCTGCTTGGTTGTCGACGAGAACCCACATGGTCTTCTTGACTTGGCCGTCTGGCGGGGTCGCGTCCTCGAGCTCGAGGTAGAAGCGCCATTCCCAGCTCATCTTGGAATCCTCCTGTCCCGACGCCCAACTATCCGCGTCTGAGTCGGGCTCGTTGTCGGAGAGAGCGTCCAAGTCGGATACTTTCCATGGGCGGGAGAATTGCTCGAGCTGAGAGGGCTCGAAGTTGATGACGCGCACGACGGTGCGGTAGTTGGCGTTGATAAATGGCAGCTGCAGCTTCACGGATTTGTTGTCGATTATCGTCTCGTGACTTACTCGCTCCATGACTTGAGAGATGGAGCTTGCTGCCTTGTTGGTATTTTCGCACTTGACTAGGTAGTATTGTCCCGTCAGCCCGAGCCAGTCCTCTTTTTGGAGAGTAATGGCTTACTTTGCTGGTTGAGGTTTGGCAAGCCGTTTGGTTCATCTTCCTGTTCCGTCCTGTTGAACATCTTGTTGCGTTCCTGTTTGCGCTTAAGCTTGGCCCTTGGCGGCCCAGTCCGTTGCCCGCCACACGGCTCAGGCCGTGCCTTTCGTTTCTGCCCAGCTTTGGCTGCCTCGGCGAGATCCCGTACCTGCTCCTTTTTTTCCTTGTTGTAGTCCCGCTTGCGGCGAAGTGCCTTCTTGAGCTGCGGGCTGATGGGCGTCGAACCCCCGCTGACGTCGAGAAGCTCGATACTGACCTTGGTCCCTGAGTCATGACGATCTTGTCGCAGAAATCCCTCGAGATTGGATCCGCTGCGACCAAATTTGATCTGTATGTTCCGCAGATAGACCCACGAACCGGAAGACAACTCTTCTTGGCGCATGGAAGAGGCGTGCGGCTCGAAGCATGTGATTTGCATGCTTCGCTTCCCGAACGGCCTGCCGTCATTGGGCGCCTTGCTGCTAAATTTGCTCATATAGCCTTGCGGGTCTCCAACTTGGTCTCCTGTGGCGGTATCGCCTGTGAAGGAGAATTTGAAAAAGAGTTCGTTCTCGGTGTAGTCAGATACCCAGAGAGTGCACTTGTCGCCATCGTGAAACGGTGCTCTGACGATCTCGACGACAAGGTCGACGAATCTACCCTCAGTGACGTCTTTGAGCTCGCAGAACTTGTCCTTGACATTGGCGGACTGAGCCTTCATCACCTCAAAGCTGTCCGCGGATGGAACCCTGTCTCGGTTGATGGCCTGGTAAAGGACAGAGACAAACTTGGCTTCCTCGGGAGTGGGAACACGCGCCGCTCTCTTGATGCACGGCCGGAGGGCAAGCAGCGCGTCCCTCGGGGGACTGGGAATCTTGGTTGCATCGTAGACGTGAAGCACCGTCGTGTGATGGGTGATCAAGGAGATGCTCGAGCGGACCTGAATCTGCAGCAGCGTCAGTCTTGGCCAACCTGAATGCGAATATCACATTACCTTGGCACTAGAAATGGCTATGACATCGCCGCAGTGAGCATCTGGTATATCGTCCTTTTGTCGAAAGATGTTGAGGGTCAAGAATTCGGTTCCATCCTCCAACGACTGGTCGTACAGTTGTATCTCGCATTTCCAGTCTGGTGACAAGAATCAGCAGCCGGCGTAGAAAATGGTGGTGCAACGACCTTACCACCCCCTTTTGTCGCAATGGGCGCCCTGCAATCCGTCACGAGTCCGACGACGTTGACCTTGGATCCCGGGTCTCGCTTGCCATCTAGAATGTCTCGGGCAGAGACATAGCGCGAGGGCAGCAGCATCTCGGCCCGAGGCGGGAGGATGCCGTCGCGCCGACTGACGCGTCGAAACGGTGTTCTCGTCGCGGACGCACGTGAGAGGCCACGTGAGCATATACTAGACGTGAGCTTCTCTCAATTGCCTGCTTCAGCGTCGAAACGGTCCCCGCAAAGCCAGCCCTAACACGAGATACGTGCGACAGTGTAGTCAGTCCGTGCCAGATACGAGTAGCTTACTTAGCTCGCCTCCGCCCCCTCCGCCGCCAGTTCGAAGTTTGTTTGCCCGCACTTGGTGCCTCAGGCCAAAAAAAAAAGCCTTGTCCCTTCCCACCCCCACCCCCCCCCGGGCCCTCGCGACTTCTCTGCCACTCCGGCAACGCAGCAGGTGAATTTCTTTGCAGGCTTCCCCTCTGCCACCACCAACCTTTCTTTTCCCCCGACTCTCAACACAAGCGCCCTGAACAGTCGACGAGAGTATCGTCAGAAGCAACCGCAGACATCGGATCAACTCTTCGGCGAAGCCTGCCGTTCCACCTGTTGGCTTCTGAATCGGGGGCTGCGAGTTTTCCTCGGCCAAAACCCCCCCTCCCCCCCCCCCCCCCCTAGCAACTCAAGCCACTGCTGCCCAAAACACTCGAGCAACCGACAACCATGGCGGAGCGATATATCCCCGAGCATCGCCGGACGCAGTTCAAGGCCAAGAATACGTTCAAACCTGAGGAGCTGCGTCGTCGTCGCGAGGAGCAGCAGGTTGAGATCCGCAAGGCAAAACGCGAAGAGAACCTGGCCAAGCGACGCGGCATCGGCACTGGTGAGAATCGTCCGGGCGCCTCGCTTGGCGCTGCCCCCGACAGTGACGATGAGTCGGCTCCCACGGAGTCACAGGTATGTCGTGCTGAGTCTTCTCTGCGTTCTTTGTGTTTGCCTCATCCCCCCCCCCCCCTCTCCCCCCCCTCCCCCCCCCCAAAAAAAAAACAGTTCGTTTCCACAGCGGCACCCTTACCCTCTGTGGGCTGCCCCCACACGCCTGCACCGCAACGTCCTGGCCCTTGCTCGACGCTTTTCATTTGTATCCATTGCTGCATCACCTGGGCTGACGTTCACGTGTCTAGTTAAACGAGGACCTGCCTCTGATGGTTCAGGGCGTCTTCTCGGAACAGATCGACCTCCAGATCCAAGCCACCACCAAGTTCCGCAAACTCCTGTCCAAGGAGCGAAATCCCCCCATCGAAGAGGTCATCAAGACGGGCGTCGTCAGCCGCTTCGTCGAATTCCTGCGCTCACCCCATACCCTCGTTCAGTTCGAGGCCGCCTGGGCGCTGACAAACATCGCATCCGGCTCCGCCACCCAGACACAGGTGGTCATCGAGGCCGGCGCCGTGCCCATCTTTGTTGAGCTTCTAGCCAGCCCGGAGCCTGATGTGCGGGAACAGGCCGTCTGGGCCCTCGGCAACATTGCCGGCGACAGTCCTCAGTGCCGCGATTATGTGCTCAGCTGCGGCGCCTTGAAGCCCCTGCTGAACCTCCTCGGCGACAGCCGCAAGCTCAGCATGCTGCGCAATGCCACCTGGACTCTGAGCAACTTTTGCCGTGGCAAGACGCCGCAGCCTGACTGGAACACGGTAAAGTTCACCCTTCTCGACTTGACCCCTACTTGCAACGTCTGTTTCTAACCGAGAATTCATATCCACAGATTGCGCCTGCCCTGGCGGTTCTCTCCAAGCTGGTTTACTCTCTGGATGACGAGGTCCTCATCGATGCTTGCTGGGCCATATCCTACTTGTCCGATGGCTCCAACGACAAAATCCAGGCCGTCATTGAGGCTGGCATTCCGCGCAGACTTGTTGAGCTGCTGATGCACTCCTCGACGTCGGTCCAGACGCCCGCTCTGCGGTCCGTCGGCAACATCGTGACTGGTGACGACGTCCAGACGCAGGTCATCATCAACTGTGGCGCTCTGCCGTGCTTGCTGTCCCTCCTCAGCTCTACCAAGGATGGTATCCGCAAGGAGGCGTGCTGGACCATTTCCAACATAACGGCTGGCAACTCGTCTCAGATCCAGTCCGTCATCGACGCCAATATCATTCCGCCCCTCATTCACTTGCTCCAGAATGGCGACCTCAAGACGCGCAAGGAGGCTTGCTGGGCCATCAGTAATGCTACTTCGGGCGGACTCCAGAAGCCAGAGCAGATCCGGTATCTCGTCTCCCAGGGCTGCATCAAGCCTCTCTGCGACCTCCTCTCGTGCCCCGACAATAAGATCATCCAGGTGGCGCTCGACGGCCTCGAGAACATACTCAAGATTGGCGATCTCGACAAGCAGTCTGCCGGCGAGGGCGCCGACTCGATCAACCGCTACGCCTTGTTCATTGAGGAGTGCGGCGGCATGGAGAAGATTCACGAGTGCCAGAACAACGCCAACGAGGAGATCTACGTCAAGTCGTACCACATCATCGAGAAGTACTTTTCAGACGACGCCGAGAACGACGAAGGCATGGTGCAGCCGGCTGGAGCTAATGGCACGTTCGGCTTCGGTGCCAACGGTCCTGCTCAGTCGGGTGGCTTCAACTTTGCCAATGGCGGTGACTCGATGGACATGTAGGGGCGGTTTCCCTACTTGGATGGCAATGTTCCGACATGGTAATTCACGATGCCAGCGGATGCCGCGTCGACATAGTACATAAGTATTTCGTCAACTTTGCCCCCCCCCCCCCCCCCCCTTTCCTGCACCCTTTTCCCCTTTCCACAACCCGATCGATATCCCATTCCCAGTCACAACCCCTCACGACGCAATAGCCTCCGCCGGGCTGCGCATTGTACCCCACCACTGGCTCCCCCTTGACATCACCAATACAGATTCTCTTGTCCCAAATTTGGCATTGGGAAGGTTGGAGGAAGACGAAAGAAGTTGCAGGCCCTATGGTAGCTTGAAAGCTCCAGCCTGGGAGGTGGAGATAGAGAGAGCAACAAGGCTCTCGAGAAGACGAAGGGTTGACGGGTCCCATGAGCGCCAGACGAGCCGACGGGCCGATGCCACGCTGACGAAGGAGCCGCAGCCACGACTGGGCCGGCGGGATGGGCGAACCGCCGCAGCGTGGATGGGTGACGGAAGCGGAGGCGCCGGGTTAGAGGCCGATGCCAGTGCATCAGGCTCTCACGTAGGCGTCGTGGCGAGAGACGGATGGCATGACCAAGTGGTTGTGCACCATGTTAGGGAGGTAGTGCGAACGAGATTCTGGCCCTGAGCTCGCCGACCCTGACGTGTGATGCTACTACGTGAGCGATTATCTCGATTACATAAACCAATCGTACAAGTCAAGAAATATCGCACTGTAAGGTTTGCTGTCAGCGGAAGTGGCTAGCACAGTGCGCGCGTGGGTAGGCTTATTTTTTGTGGACGTCAGTCGACGACAGAGTGTCGAGAGCGACGGCGACAGATTGGGCAAACGAAGGCCACGCGCAGAATCACGGACTTGCGATGGTGAAAAAGGCAAAGGAAAAGGCCGACAAGCCAACGGCGGCAGCAGCGGGCCCGTCGAACACGTCCAACGGCCTCAAGGATGGCGGCAAGGGCAAAAAGGGCCAGAAGAAGCCGGAGCCGCCAGCAGCGCCTCCCGCGGCTCCGCCGAAGCCGACGGTCAAGCAGATGATCGGGGGCTCCTCGTGGACCGGAAAGCTTCCCGTCAATCTACTGAGCGAGCACTGTCAGAGGATGCGGTGGGAGAAGGCCGAGTACGAGACGCGCAAGACGGCCGAAGGCTTCTCGGTGTGGGTGACGCTGAGCGCGCGAGACGCCAAGACGCAAGAGCTCACGCGGCTCGAGGCCTTTAAAATCCCAGCCAGCCACAAGCACCTACTGGTGAGGCAGACGGCGCTCGAGGCCAAGCACGCGGCGGCGACGTACGCGCTGTTCCGGGTGTGCAACATGCAGAACAAGCACACGATCCTACCGCCGGACCACAAGTCGCTTTGGAAGGAGTTCCAGGCGCTCAAGGCGCAGGACGTCAAGGAGGGCAAGGCGTGGATGTACGAGGCGGACCCGTTCAAGACGCTGCAGGAGCGGCAGGATGCCAAGGCGGCGGCGGAGAAGAAGAGGAGAGAGGTCGAGGCGGCCAAGGCCAAGGCGAAGGAGATGCCGGGGGCCTCGGGCCTGGCACTTCTCAACAGCGCGGGCGCGGGCTCCAATGCCATGAAGGGGTGGACGACGGCGCCCAAAGTCGAGATGGGCCGGCAGACGAGGCTACAGCTCGAGGCGCTGCTGCGGCAGGGAATCTCGTGGAACCCAAACGGCATCCGCATGACTCGGGCGCAAAAGGAGGGCGTCGTCGACGACCTGTCCAAGATTGGCTTCCGACGCAGCCACGTGGCCGAGGCGGTGGAATACTGCAAAGACGGCGAGGAGACGCTGGAATGGCTCCTCATCCACGTGCCGGAGGACGACCTGCCGCGATGGGCCTTTCCCGAGAACTACGCGGCCGGCGTGTCGGTGGGCGCGACCAACCTGAGGAGGGAGGGCATAATCAAGTCGCTCTCGGAGACGGGGTACGCGCCCGAGCTCTGTGCCCGAGCACTCGACGATCATGACGGGGATGAGAGCCGGGCGGCGGAGGCGCTGCAGGCGATGCTCTTCCCGAGGGCTCCCCCGTCCGGCGAAAGCTTCCTGGACATGGGGGACCCCGACGAGCAATGGGCGGAGGAGGTGGAGAGTCTCGAGGCCATGTACGGCGACAGCTTGCTCCGCGAGGACGACCAGACCATCCGGGTGCGACTGGAATCGGTCAAGGACGCGCAGGAGGCACGGAAAGGCGAGGTGGAGGCCCATCTGCGGATCCGACGGCCGGCGACGTATCCCGAGCACCTGATTCTGGCCGTCGTCGGCAAGCTGCCGTCATACATCAAGCTGAGCATCATCCGGAGGGCGCTGCAGTACTCGGCGCAATCGTTGCGGGACGAGCCCCTGAAGATGTACCTGGTGACGGACTGGGTGCAACAACACATCAACGGCATCATCGACGACCCGGGAAAGCTCGTCGACATTTCCGCCGTCGCATCGGCCGCGTCCGACAGCCGGCCGAAGACGGCGACGACACAGCTGACGGAGCGGAGGCGGCCGACGGTGCGTAAGACGATCTCGTGGACGGCGGACGCGCGGAGCAGAGAGGATTGGCTCAAGCGGCAGCAGCTGCCTTCATGGAAGGACATGGAGGCGAAGCGGCGAAGGCTGCCGGCGTGGCGAATGAACGACTGCATCGTCCGGACGGTGGAGGAGCACGACGTGACCATCATCAGCGGCGAGACGGGCTCGGGCAAGTCGACGCAGTCGGTGCAGTTCATCCTCGACGACCTGTACGAGAGGGGCCTCGGCGAGCAGGCCAACATGATGGTGACGCAGCCGCGTCGGATCTCGGCCCTGGGGCTGGCAGACCGCGTGGCCGAGGAGCGATGCTCGCGCGTGGGCGACGAGGTGGGCTACGCCATCCGCGGCGAGGCTCGACGATCGGACAGGACGCGCATCACGTTTGTGACGACGGGCGTGCTGCTCAGACGGCTCCAGACGTCGGGCGGACGGATGGAAGACGTGGCGGCCTCGCTGGGGGACGTGAGCCACGTCGTCATCGACGAGGTGCACGAGAGGAGTCTCGACACCGACTTCTTGCTCACACTCATGCGCGAGGTTCTCAGGGGGGGGGGAGGGGGCGGCGGGCCGAAGCTGGTGCTCATGTCGGCGACGCTGGATGCCGCTTCGTTTAGGCACTACTTTGCGTCCGAGGGGCTCTCCGTCGGCCTGGTGGAGATTGCCGGGCGGACGTTTCCGGTCGACGAGTTTTACCTGGACGAGGTGCTGAGGATGAGCGGCTTCGATGGCGAGGGGGGGGGTTTCTCCGGGGTCGCGTCATCGGACCGGGGGTTCAACGGCGACGTCAAGGACGAGGCCGTGGGCCGGACGATGAAGCGGCTGGCCCAGCGGATGGACTACGGTCTGCTGGCGGAGACGGTCCGGGCCATCGATCGGGAGCTCAGCTCGGAGAAGCAGACGGGCGGCATCCTCGTCTTCCTGCCGGGCGTGGCCGAGATCAACCAGGCGTGCGGCCGGCTGCGGGGGACGAGCTCGCTACAGGTGTTGCCCCTACACGGATCGCTGGAGACGAGCGAGCAGAAGCGGGTGTTTGGGCGGCCGGCGGCGGGCAAGCGCAAGGTGGTGGTGGCGACCAACGTGGCCGAGACGTCCATCACCATCGACGACATCGTGGCCGTCGTCGACAGCGGCAAGGTCAAGGAGACGAGCTTCGACGCCAGCAACAACATGCGGCGGCTGGAGGAGCGCTGGGCGTCACAGGCGGCTTGCGAGCAGCGGCGAGGACGAGCGGGACGGGTTCAAGAGGGCCGCTGCTACAGGCTCTTCACCCGGCAGACGCAGCGGCAGATGGAGCCGAGGCCGGAGCCGGAGATGCGACGGGTGCCGCTGGAGCAGCTGTGTCTGTCGGTGCGGGCCATGGGCATGCGAGACGTGGCCGGCTTCCTGGAGCGATGCCCCACGGCTCCGTCCGGACTGGCCGTCGACGGCGCGCTACGACTGCTCGGACGGATGGGCGCCCTCGACGGCACGGAGCTGACGGCGCTGGGACGACAGCTGGCGATGCTGCCGGCCGACCTGCGCTGCGGCAAGCTGATGGTCCTGGGCGCGCTGTTGGGCTGTCTGGACGACTGCGTCACCATGGCCGCCATCCTGAGCACGCGGAGCCCGTTTGTGACGCCGCCGCCGGAGAGGCGCGAGGCGGCTCGAGAGGCCCGGATGAGATTCGCCGGAGGAGGAGACGGGGATCTACTGACGGATCTGGCGGCGGTGGAAGGCTGGGAGGAGGAGGAGGAGGAGACGAGGTGGTCGGGACGGCAGATGCGCATCTTTTGCGACCAACACTTCCTATCGATGCAGGCCCTCAACGACATCGTCTCGACGAGGACCCAGCTCTACACGGCGCTGACGGAGATTGGACTCACGAGGCCGGACCGGAACCGGGACCGGAACCGGAAGCGGGGCGCCAACCCGACCAGCCCGGACCGGGACACGCAGCTGCTCCGGGGCCTGGTGGCGGCAGCCTTTGCGCCGCAGGTGGCGCGGATCCAATATCCGGACCGCAAGTACGCGAGCGGCATGTCGGGCGCCGTCGAGCTGGACCCGGAGGCTCGGGCCATCAAGTTTTTCACGCAGGAGAGCGGGCGGGTGTTTGTGCATCCGGCGAGCACGCTGTTTGGCTGTCAGGCCTTTACGGGCGAGGCGGCGTACGTTTCGTATTTTGGCATCATGGCGACGAGCAAGGTGTTTATACGAGACTTGACGCGTGGGTTTTTCTCTCTCCCTCCCTCCCTCCCTCTTCCTCCCTCTTTTTCTCTTTTTCCCCTTTTCTCTCCCTCTCTCTCTCTCTCTATCTTTCTCTCTCTCTCTCTATCTTTCTTTCTGTTCTTCTTCTCTCTCTCTCTCTCTGTCTCTCTCTTCCTTTTTTTTTTTTTATTTTTATGTCACACATGAGCTAAACACAGGCAACATGGGCAGCCCTGAACGCGTACGGACTCCTCCTCTTCTGCGGCGCCATCGAGCTCGACACGCTCGGCCGCGGCCTCGTCGTCGACGGCTGGATCAGGCTACGCGGCTGGGCCCGCATCGGGGTACTGGTCGCCAGACTGCGCGGTCTGCTGGATGGTCTGCTGGCCAGGAGGGTGGAGAGGCCCGGTGAGGAGGTGGCTGGGGGGGAGGAGGTGATTCGGATGGTGAGGAGGTTGGTTGGGCGAAATGGGATGGATGCATGACGGCTGCGAGGAGTATTATATATATATTTTTTATTTTTATTTTTTATTATTTTTTCCCCTTTTT
>LAZP02000065.1:0-15818 GCA_001272575.2 Ophiocordyceps unilateralis
ATATATATACATGCTCATATGCAACGTGCCGTTCGTCGGCATCCGAACGGGCATCGCTCCACCTTCGCCGGTGATCCCGCTCGCTACATGTGGTTTGCCGGCTCTGATCTGCACACATACATCTGACCTTGATTTCAACTATAAGTCTTTATATGTCCGACTCCATATACCCAAGGCAGCAGGTGACCAAGAGAAGAGAGCTTCAAGTTAGTGCTATGGGTAGGTAAGTCAGGGTTCATGAGTCGCGATTCATATATACCCCCATTATATATTCTTAATTCTCTGAGCATGGTTTCAGGTCTTTGTCTCTCGGCATATTCGGCCGAACCCGAACAAAAGGATAGACAAAAAGTCAGGCCCATCTTTATTTGCCTCTTTTTCTACTTGATTGGAATGGATAGGATAGCTGCCCTTCTCATGGCTCCCATGCCTAATCTCAGTACCCGTACTCGCCAAGGCCATAGAAGTAAAGGTCCCAACCGGTATTTCGGCTGCATATCATCATCAAGGAAGCCTTGCCGTGCGAGTCTGTCCCGGGATTTCCACATCGGCCAGGCACGGAGAGTCCCCTCTTCCGTGCCCACTGACCCTGACCCCGATTCGCATCAGATGAGACTTAACAGATCTACGTCTTGGATATTTTGTAGGGTAGGCATGGACTGAAAGTTTCTGCCTCTTGTATATGGGTAGGCATAGACTGAAAATTAGAGGGACAAGGCTCCCTCAAATCCTCGTCTTGGCCTCCCTCCCTGGCAACCTCGCAAAAAGAACAAGTCCCTCCAGACATGGAAACAGTCAACGGATTCCAACCGGTGCCGTGACCAGATCTGAGTTTCTGAAAGGCGCAACAAACAGATTAGGTTCCCCGTAGGCACCTCGCTCGCCAAAGAATCCCATCCATTACAAACTCTCTACATCAAGCATCCTCATCTCCAAACTCATTCGTAAACTCCTCCAGCAGAGCATACTGCTCAAATTCTCCAGCCTGCTTTTCCACCGTCGCCTGGCCCGGATCACACCTCGCCATATCCAAGTCAGACATAAAGGTAGCCCTGATCTTGCCCAGCACGTGGATGCCAGTAAAGTCGTCACGATCCAGGTCTCTCAGGATCGCTCTCGCTCTATCACTCGACAGGCTGCCGTTGCGCATGGCCAGGGAAAGGAGGGCGGTGCCGATGGCCCGCGTCACGCGCCACGGCCGCCGGAGTCGTTCGTAGCTGTATACGCACACCAGAAAGTAAAACAGCCAGTTTTCCTCCCTGGGCAGCTGCAGGATCGCGTTGCTGAGGTAGATGAGCGCCGAGTGCCAGAGTATGGTGTAGGTCGAGGCGACAAAGTTGAGCCTGTAGTTGACGATGAGTTGCTTCAGCTGGTTTATCGAAGCGGCGTAGACGACGATCGGCGAGCTGACGATGCTGGTAAAGGTTCGTAGTCGACTCTGACCCGGCGAGCCGTCGATCCACGGCCTGAAGATGTCGAGAATTGCGGTATGGAACCAGAGGCTATTGGGTTAGAAGCAGGTGTGTTAGTGCTCAAGTTGGTTTGCTTCCGATGCCAGCCACTCACTGCAACACCTGGACGTAATGCGGGTGCTGGTCGTCCCTCGACAGGTGCCGCGGCAACCTGTTGCTCCACGCAAGCAGCTCGCGGAACTTGAACTCGGCAAAGGCAAGCGTTCCCTTGAATCCCGGCGGATGCTTCTGCTCCTCGTAAGCCAAGCTCACCTCGTGCATGATCCGCCAGAACCGACAGAGGTGAGGAAATAGGCTCTTCATGTTGTCCCTCTGCGACGCTTGAGTCGAGGCGGGCGAGCTCGGGGCCGTATCCATCGACTCCTCCCCGGGAATCGGTACGCAGGGCGGGTGGTAAGAGCAGTGCATGCCCGGCTGGCGGTAGAAGAGTGACATGAGGCTGAAAGGTTTCGTTGTAAGTCATCGAGAGCAGCTTAGCTGTCGGGATGGGAAGGGGGCACAGCCTACGTTATCCAGTTAAAGGTTCCCCAGGCGGCGTGAAGATGGGCACTGACAGCTTCGCTCGTCAACTTTTGCATCCTCGCTGCGGCCCGGTCATCTTCATCGCCGCCAAACAGGCCCATCCGCACAGCCATGTCCGAAGCCTGCCTGAGGTACGACAGCACCACGTGGTTTCTGCCCTGACCCAGGTAGCCCATGCTCAGGAGCTGTGCAGCAGCCAGGTTGAGGACCGAGTCGTTGTTCTTTTCCGTATCCCAGAGGCGCTCAGCCTCGGTGCAGAAGCACAGCGCAAGGTCGTCGACGGTGGTGTCCAGGGCGCTATACATTTGCTGTTGTTGATGCTGTCAGTGGCCGACGATTCTCTCCGTACTCGCTCGGATCTTACACACGCCCAGTACAGCAGGGCATTGACGAGGACCGAGGAACAGTAGTCGGTTTTAGCGCTCGTCAGGTCCGCTAGGAAGAGGTCGGGGTCGAAGTTGCCGAGCAGAGGATGGTCAGTCTCCAGATAGAGGGAAATGGCCCGGGCAGCCACCCCGTTCGGTATCGGGACAGGAGTCCAATGACGAATGTTCAAGAAATGAAGCCGGTCATCGCATGTGATGGTCGAGCCCGCAACACCATACTCGCTACGCTGGGGCGAAGCCGCGCCCAAAGTTGCTCCGGACGTGATGAGGCGTCGGTAGGACGCCCCTTGCAGCGTCTCAGCATGAAGAGGCGGCAGGAAGAGATAGGCATTCGGGTTCTGGGACTCGAGCTCGATGGCCTGAAAGGAGCTGTCCATGATGGCCATAGCCGTCGCATGATCCGACGGCCGTTCCTTGCTGTCCATGCCGCCTCTCAGGGTGGAAAGGATGACGGACGCGTCGTCTTCATTCTTGAGAATCCTGACGACGGAAGACTGCTCTTCCTGCGGGAGCCCATTGAGGAGATGTATGACTTCCAGCAGCAGGCTCCGCGACTCTGGGCTCAGCCGACTCAAATCTCGGTACGAACACTCAGCGTCCTTGCTCTCGCAGGCGGAGCAGTTTGGGCGCTGGCCGTCACACTGCATCGATCCTATCCCATCAGACAACGGCAACCGAGACGTGGCATCCATCACCTACCCGGATCTTCTTTTGTCGGCACGAGTCACAGGCCACTGACACGCCGATGCGACGCCGCTTCGGCAGCAATGTCTGCAAAGCCTGGCGTTCCGGCTCAGGGGCATCGCCGCGGTCATAAGGACGGAGAGACGGGTATTTCCTCATGGTGACTGCTTCCGCTCGTCAGTTCGCAAGCATTACGACACAATGTACAACGCATGAGCTGAGCGTCTGATATTGACAATTGATATTGCAGTCCGGACGGACCTATAGGAGTTCTTCGGCCGCCTCGCCGTGATGGCGGATGCGGGGTGACGACACGAGCACCATCTGGGTATGTACGTATGCGAACATGCCAATACTGAATCTCGCCCTCAAGTCACCGAATCTCACCCTCAAGTCATCATCCCGTTAATTAACCCTCGTCATGCTATCTACCTGTTCTGCCCATTTTATTCACATGGGAGAATCGGAAGAAAAAGACCGACGGTTATGTACATTTTTCACCTCCCATCATCAAATCAAACACCACATCACCACAACGCCTACATGGCCATACACAACACAGCCTGAATGGGTATACCCATGCACCGGAAACGCCACACACGACCATCGCACACGAACCAGCTCCAGCTTCGTCTCCACGTCGTTTTTGTTCGAGACCTATCATGTCGTCAATTCTTCTTCTTCTCGCCAGCTGGCAGAGAGGACATTGGGAAGGGGGGAAGGAGGAGGGGGTTTCGAAAAAGGGGGGAAGGGCTCTCAAATCTTGATGCCACACATGGCCGAGTTGGTGTGTATGACTTTGTTAAATCTCGTCTTCCGCCCTCTCGCCGGCAGCAGCCATCAGTCTGCCACTCTCCTCCGACTTTTCCGCGCCCTTGTTGCGAGGAACCGAAAAGCACTGCACCGCGCCCATGACCGCGACCAAGGCGCTACCCCACCACGCCAGGGCGGAGCAGTTCATCTTGCTGCCGTAGGCGTAGAGAAAGCCGGCCACGGGAGGAGCCACCATGCGGCATGCGGCGCCGGCGCTGGCAGCCAATCCATTAACCTTGCCCAGCGCGCTCGACGAAGGCGTCGCCTCCTTGATGAGGATAAGAAGGAGTGGATAGAGGGTGATGGAGAGCATATTGCGGATGGCGAGGCAAGTGTAAATGGCCGGAAAGACGAGATATCGCGGGGCGAGGAGGAGCAAGGGGACGATGGCATACACAACCGGGTGCAGCACCGTGACAATGAGGAAGAGTCGATACACACCAAACCTCTCCGCAGCAAGCGGAAAGATGACGGCCTGAACGAACAGAGCGATGGCACCGTTGACGGCCATGATGCCGCCCACGTCGCGGAGAGAGAGTCCCAGCCCACCGGAAAACTTGGAAGAGGTGGCATTCAAAAGGGCGGCCGTCGACGCACGATCATCCTCGAAGAAGATGGGCATGAGGTGGTCGTACGTCATGGAGTGGTAGGTGAAGATGGATAGGGCGATGATGAAGCCAACCACGCGCTTGTTCCAGATGGGCGCCGCCGACCCAACCTTTTCCACACTCAGGGCAGAGGCCTCTTCCTGGAAGGCCTCGCCGTTGATGCTCCGCATAGTGCCATAAGTCTCAGCGCGAAGGTCGACTGCCGGTCGCTTCATGGCATCCGACGTCTCGATCAGCGGAGTCTCCTCTGACAGGTACGTGTCCGCCGGGAGTAGAACTCGAGGTTGCATGTCAGGATGTGTCTCTTCGAGGAGGACGAAGCCCAAGGCAATGCTGATGAGCAGGAGGACGGCACACAGCAAGTTGGGAAGTAGATATGGGAAGCGCTCAAATAAGCCGCCTGCGGGGAAAGCCTGGGGCCAGGACGAATGAGGATCGGCAAAGGTTCCGCCAATGCAGGGTCCAACAATGGTCCCAATGCTCCAGACGAAAGGCATGACGGCAAAGGCGCGAGCTGCGCAAGAGAGTCAGCAAGACGGAGACTGTGGTCGCAGCGGGCAACGCAAACTCACGTTCGTGTTCTGGCTTGGTGACAAGCTCGCCGACCATGGTCTGGATAACTCCGATGTTGCCGTTGAGAAGACCACCGACGGCTCGTCCGAATAAGGCGATCCAAATGTTGGAAGCGAAGCCTACCATGATCATACTAAACATGGTGCCCACGCAGCCGAGAATCAAGACGGGCTTGCGACCGATGCGATCCGACAAACCGCCCCAGTACATTCCCATGAGGGCCTCGGCCAGGGAAAAGGAGGAGATGAGAAGGCCAGCGTAGAAGGATGCATTTTGTTCATTGCCGATTTTGAATCTCTTGACCAGAGCCCAAGCATAGGGAAAGATGGAGGTGAGAGCGATGGGTTCGGCGAGACGTACAATGGCTGCGGCCGGTAGCGAGTCAGCCGTGGACAATAACGACAACAAGACCAAGGGACGGGCAGCCTACCCAGCAAGAACAGTTGAAGCTTTGGAAAGTCGTCGGGGTTGCGGAGACGGGCCTGCTTCGTTAGGGTCATGGCTTCTCCACGAGTCGAGCGCTTACGACAGCAAACACAGGCACAAAGTCGAAAGATGCTTGTGTTTGTGTACGGCTGTTGTTGTGATTATTGTTTGTTGACAGTCGGTGATATTTTTGTCTTAGCTCCTCCGCCCGACTGGGAGATACCCAGAGACAGAGGGAAGCCTTGAAAGCTGAGGCGGACTGGAGGGTGAGAGTGTAACGCGAAAGAGAGAGCAGCGATGGCTTGTCGTGAGAGACGCAGAAGGCCGTTGAAGCGAGAGAGGAGCAGAGAAGAAGGAGGGAGGCGGAGTTGAGCGGGCGGCGAGGCTTTTCAAGCCCGTGGTATTAGCTGGGGGCACGTCCCCGCACAGTGTGTTTAGATAGTAACGAGAAAGCCCCGGCGCGCATGCACGTCGATGGATGCTATATTCATTAAACGGGGTACTGACATGGGCATAAGAGTAGAAATCGCATGTGGCAGGTGGGGCTGAGACAGTGCAAGACCGTTGATGGTATTTTACGAGGCTTTTCAGTCTGCCGTGTCCCACCAAGGGGTGACGGAGAAAGAAACAATCGGGTGTCTCAGGCGAACTGCACGGCAACCGGCTGTTATTTCTTTTTTTCCTTATTGCCTCTCCTCTTTTCTTTTCATTGCCCAGGCCTACGCATTTCAGAGTTGCGCGCAATGCGGGTGGAGACGACAAGGCGATACATCAAGGGAGGAGACTTCTTTCCTTGGGCCCCCGAAAAGTTGTGACTTCGTGCTCTGGGTGTCAATGACTCTGTACAAAGCTTGTTTGTTGTCGCCGTTCTCGGAGGCACGGGCAAACCTGCTCTTTACAGTAAGCGGTTGAGGTGGATCCGCTCAAGGATGGATGGATGTCTTGTCGAGCCGGTCTGTAAGTGGCGAACCAGCGCCGGGCAACATGCATATAACATCATCTTACGTACATATAGTGATACATGCACACAAGATGCATTTATAAATGCATTTGACGCACTTTCCAGTGCTCAAGCAGGGGCGGTGGATGAAAGGGTTATTAGAAGTTGGTGAGGTAGTGTTATCCTAGTCACACGGATAGGTGCATATGCGAGACTCCACCTAGTGCGCTTGCCTCTCGAGCACAGATCATCGAATCTTTATAACGGAGTGTGCCGACTTCGATACACGAATCAATCAGACCACGCGGCTTCGCCACGCCAATACCTAGATGCACGTGCTAATTTCGTCGAAGATAGCAGGCTTGCCCATACACATCATACATACATCCATACACACATCCACACACACATATGTGCACAAACGCGGCATCGTAGCGACGAATAAGGCAATCCACCACGAGCAGATTTCTACCGTTGCAGGCGTACTGTATTATCGCTTATGCGATGTACGAATACATCTCTTGATTTATGCTATACACACACAGGCGACTGGAGTGGAGTCTGATGTGCCGGCTCTTCATTCGGGCCACGCCTCCCCTCCCCCCTCCTCCCCCCTCCTCCTCATGGACGTCTTGGCGCGCACACGCCCGGCCACCCCGTCGTCGACCTCTCTTCTCCAGGTCAGACGACAGAAGCCTATCCCGCGTTGGCCTGGATCTTCTGCCCGCCGCTGCATGTCAAAAAAAAGGCTAGGCGGTGCCGCGCAGGCGGGTTCCTAGCACCCAAGTTCTGTCCTTGCCGTGTGACGCGAAAGCCCCGGAACCGTATCAACAGGTGATGTGGATGGCCCATGGGAGCTGTTTCCGATAGGGAGAGGCGACGCGCATCCACTCCAACGGTCAACACCCGCGAGGAACTCGTATCCCGCTCGAGCGAGGTCTGGGCCGATGCAAATGGGTTGCGACACGCTGTACATATGGTATATCAGTATGTGTGCATATCGACATGCGCCGCCTTGCGTCTGCATGCCCTCGCTGCGGACCTGCAGGGAGGCGTTCTTTTTTTCCTTCTTCGCCGCAACGGAGAGCGCGAGACGTGAGGCTGGCGTCGGAACCACCTCTACCAATACTCAACCACATGATGGCCATTGATCAGATAGCAAAACAAGGTGGACTGTGACTGATATCCTACCGGCACGCGCCGTTAACCCTGGTGGCGCCCTCGGCTGTCGGCTCGTGTCGGCCTTTTTCCACCCCTCTCCCCCTTCACCTCCATCTTCGAGTCAACAAACAGCCACATCAATGCATTTACCGAGGGGCGGCTAGCAGGGGTCAGACCCTCGCTCACACACTCCTCCCAGCTAGCTCCCGTGTTTCCGCACAAACGCACATCCGCACTGGGTGGGGCGGCCGGCTTCTTGTCTCGACTTCACGTCCACCCACCACCGCCGACCACAAGTCAGGCGAAGTCAGGCCAGTCAGGCGAAGTCAGGCCAGTCAGGCCTCAGGCCGCAATCTCAACGATCCGCCTACTAACCTAGCCCGAAACATGCTCATCCATCCTCCAAAGGCAGGCTGTGCGACGCGGCATACTACATGTCTCCATGTCTTCATGTCTCGCTGCTCCCTGCCGCCGGATCAGTCCCGGCCCCCAGCTCGTGTCAACATAGAGCCTTGCCCAACAGTTCTTCCCGCCGTAGCACCAACGTCTAAGTGCATGCTGCACTGTGTGTAAGAGAGCACCTACCTAGGTAGGTACCTACCAAGCAGATGCGACGTGCGCAGGGCACCTCGCTTCCGGCTTCGTCCGGACCGGTCGCCCTTGCTAGTGCTGAGCGAGCCCATGGCGCAGAGTGGATGGCGAATGGCGGACCCATCGACAAATCGGGCACTCGTCGATGTCGTGCGTGCGACCTGTCTAGGGGATTTGGTATCAGCTTTTTCACATCACGTGACCCACCACTCAACGACGCCCAAATTCAGACTTTGTCGCGAATAGCGGCAAGACTTATTTTGATAATAGATTTGCTTCTTTGCAAGAGTCTCGCAGACGCTCCTCACGATCGGTAGCCAGCCCGTGCCCGCCACGAGCCCACAGGAACCAGACGTCACGCACGGGCTTCAGCAAAGAAGCACCCATGGCGTCTCAGCTTGCCGCCTACAAGCGGAATTTCCTCAAGGCCGCCCTCGACGGCGGCGTCCTCAAGTTTGGCCGCTTCGAGCTCAAGTCCAAGAGGATATCGCCCTACTTCTTCAACGCCGGCGAGCTCCATACGGCGCGCCTGGCCGGGGCCGTTGCCACCGCCTTCGCCCAGACCATACTCGACGCCGGTCTGGATTTCGACGTCGTCTTTGGGCCGGCCTACAAGGGCATCCCGCTCTGCTCGGCCGTGACCGTCAAAATCGGCGAGCTGGATCCGACCAAGCTCGACACCGTCTCGTACTCGTTTGACCGCAAGGAGGCCAAGGACCACGGCGAAGGCGGCAATATCGTCGGCGCATCGCTGCGCGACAAGCGTGTCCTCATTGTCGACGACGTAATCACCGCCGGAACCGCCAAGCGCGATGCCATTGACAAGATCCGACGCGAGGGCGGCATTGTCGCCGGCATCGTCGTCGCTCTAGATCGCATGGAAAAGCTGCCGGCGGCGGATGGTGACGACTCTAAGCCTGGGCCTAGCGCTATTGGAGAACTCAGGCGGGAGTACGGCATCCCGATAGTGGCGATTCTTACGTTGAGGGATATCATCGACGGCAGCAGAGACCTGGCTGGCGCAGACGACATCAGGCTGATGGAAGAGTATCGACTCAAGTATCAGGCGACGGACTAGAACATTCTACTCGAGATACCCAGTGCGATTGGACCGACGTGCCGAGGAAGGGGGGTGGGGGCGGCGCATAAAAGTTATTTAATCAAGGGATATTATATTCGTGTTATAAGCATACAGTAATACAGTACGTAGGAATATGGAGGATGTTGACAGCGGCAGGGTCCTTGTTACTGGCGCCCGCAGAATGTGATAAAAGCCGCACAAGTGATAAATGACAGTATAAATGCACGCCAAGCTCAGCTCCGGCACCGTCAAAAGACGCATACTACCTACCTACATATCTACATACCTACCAAGCTAGGTAGGTAGGTATGGAACATAGCCATGGTTTTCAATCACCGGTCCAAGTCTCGCAAAACGGCCCTGTACCGCTCCGCCTCATGGCGCATCTGCTCCGGGGACCGCACCTCCCTATCCTCATCCTCCACAGCCGGCATCCCACCGCCGGGTTTCGGCCTGTTGGCCCGATCCCAGAGCGCGCCACCGACGTTGCCCTCCTCGGACGCCATCTTGACGTAGATGTCGTCGGGCGCGGCCGTATCGCCCTGGATTCGTGGAATGACATGGACGTGCACATGCGGCACCGTCTGTCCCGCCTCCGGCCCGTCTTGCACCGCGACGGTGAAGCCTCCGCCCGAGCCGGACGTGAGGTAGCTCCGGGTCAGCACCCGCTGCACCAGCTGCACTGCGCCGAAGAGATCGGCTGTTTCGGTCGCCGAAAGGTCCTGCAGTCGTCGGTGCGCCGCTCGTGGACATACCAGAACGTGGCCCGCTGTTAGGGGCTTTAGGTTCACCAGCGCGAAGGAGAGACCCGTCGTGTAGAAGACCTGGGAGCCGGCTGTTAGTTAGCCTACCTACCTACCTACTACCTGGTGTGTAATTCCAAGAGGCTCCGTGGGGGGCAAAGGGGAGAATGCCGAGTCCGACAGGCGACCGGCTTACCTGCTCCGTCACCTCGTACGGCCCAAACTTGATCATGGTCCTACCGTCCGCTGTCATCGTCATGGCTCTTGCGAGGCGACGGCCCAGCATGCTGCTCCGGCGCCTTCCACCAGCTTCTCTTGGTCTTCGTCGCGATTCTGCAGTGGCGAGCTTGGACTTGTAGCCGCTGATTGTGACGAGAGAGCGGGGCGTGATATGCGGCGTTTGTATTCGCACATTGAAGTAGATATGTACGAATAGAATCCGCTAGGCTTAGAGGCTTCATGACAATCCAAAAAAAAAAAAAACTCTTCGTCTTTTTCCTCTTCACATGACCTCGCTGATATTGCCTCCTGATACGGCAACACGAACCCTCCGCTGATGCCTCCAGACAGCCTACGACGGCTAAACAAAAGAGAGAATAGAACAACGCATGGATATGCCGTCAAACACGATGAAGCACTCCCCTCAAAAGTGTCCCAACCGGCCTAGATGGTACATGCTCAGCAATGAGAAATGGAAAAGCGCTCACTGTAAGCGCACTTGGTCCTCGTCGATGGGCAGCGTTTCGACTATGGTGCTGTACAGCCGTTGCGGCGTACGCCGTCGCGGCTCGCTTTGCTCCTCGAGAGCTTCGTGCCAGTGGACTGTCCACGAGGTCAGCTGTCACGACACCACGACGAATCTGTCAGAAACATACCGTGCGGCTTAATAGCTAGAGTGGCGACGAGAGCAAAGGCAAACAAGCTGCCGAGGGCAAGGAAGACGGCCTGCGGAAATGTCTTCACCGTTCCGGCGTACAGGCCGCTGAAGATGACGGGGCCGACAACCCTCGACAGAGCGTGCAGCATGCCGATAGCGCCGAGCATCTGGCCCACCCGCTCCGGCGGCACGTGTTTGGTCACGGCGGCCTGCGTCGTGGCGCTCCCAAGCCCGCCAAAGGCCGTCATCATGCCGCTGGCCACGAATGGGCCCTGGTCGCGAGCTAGGGTGTAGCCCAGACAGCCAAGCACCTCGCAGACCAGGGCGATGCGGAGTATCCAGATGTCGAGCCCATCCGCTCCGGCGTTTTTCTCCACTGGTACCGTGCCGAGTCGTTTCTGCCGCCGGACCGCGGGCCGCACACGTCCCACATAGTTGATGAGCGGTAGGAGTCCCATGAGGATGACGACACGAGTCAGGGACAGGATAGAGACGAAGCGTGACGTCTCGAAGTTGCCCCATTGGAACATGAATTCGGCGTACAACATGAGGACGGGCCCGACGGCAAAGGCGGCTCCGAGGAAGATGGCGTCACAGATAGCCAGTGTCAACAGGTTGAGGCGCAGTCGCGTCGACGTTCCCTGACCGGTAGGCCACAACATCTGCAGAGGAGCAAACGGGTTGGACTTTTTGACGACAGACAGCAGGGAGCCGACGCCCGTGGTTCGAGCCTCCTGGGCCCGCTGCCACTTGACCCGGGCCGCGAGCTGCCTCTTTTCCGACAAAGACTCGGGTATGACGAAGCCGGCGAAGAGGACGAAGAAGGCGTGGCAGCCGATGGCGACATAGAACATGGACACGAGACTGCCAGTCCACTTGACAAAGTAGCCGGACAAAAGGGGACCAAAAGCCAGGCCCATGAAAAGGCATGCCTGGATGTAGCCGATGGAAACGGCTCGCCTGGACGGGGGCGTGCAGTCGCTCGTGTATGACTGGCTCAGAATGCTGCCAGCGGTGAAGGAGCCTGTCATGCCGTCAAACAAGGCCCCGAGAACTAGCCAGCGATAGTCGACCGTCTCGGGAAACTTGGCGGCCAGAACGGTGATGAGCTCGCCCAGCAGGCCGCCACACGACGCCAAGGCCAACAGCCGCCGCCTGCCATAGCGGTCGGACAAGTGGCCTAGCTTGGGAGCGACGACAGCGCTCAAGCCGCCGGTGACGAGGTTGATGACGAGCAAAAAGGTGGCCACGTCTCTTTGCACCTCGGGCGCCCTACACATGGGATTGTCGCCGCCGACGGCCAGGGTGGTGGTACTCTTGTCGGCGTAATACCGTCGACAGACGAGGTCCAGAACCCTTGAGAGGCCGTCATTTAGTGTTGCCCGGAGCAAGTAAGCGCATGAGGAGCGCTTACAGGTTCAGTTTGGGAACCAGGGTGCCGCCAAAGGCGAGGGTGAAGAGCGAAAAGGGGCCGAGCAGCCACAGGACCTGCAGCGCGCGCGCATCGCACATCAGCCTATCGGGTCGTCCAAGTTGGGCCTCGGAGCAGCCGGGCGTCATACCGAAGGCTTGCGCCACCAAGGCAGGCCCTCGAAATCGTCGAAGCCGGTCCAGCGGCCGCTGTCGGAAGTCTCATCGCCGGCACCGAGCAGCCGCGTCGTGACCGTGGTCTCGACTCCGGACTCAACTTCTTCATAGTCGGGCCCGTGGTCGCGAGGTTGCACCGCGTCGAGCGGCTTCTTGGAAGATGTCATCTGTCGTGACACAGGGCTTGAGCTTCGCAGACGATTCAGCCACACATGTCGCCAGGCGGTAGAGGTAAAGAAAGGCTGGAGCAAAGAACAGAATAGGGAGAGAGAGAGAGAAAAGCGACGATGCGCAAGAGGCTGTTGGTGGCAGATAAGGGCACGCCACACTCCATCAAGAACATGGCCAAGGAATGTCTGATAACTCCGTGCCCGAGAGCGAGCATCGACGGGAAGAGCCTAGTGCTGAGCTGAAGTAGGCAGGGAGTGGCACGGACACGGACATCTCACCGGATGACTAAGCGTGCCTCGACCGTTGTTGGTTGCGGCAGCAGCTGTCGACCGCTGCAACGTCTTAACGGCCTGAAGCCAGCACATCGATGACGCGCACTTTGGACGTGGTCGCGGCCTGGTAAACATTTAGCAGTAAACCTGTATTCACACCCTGCATTCGCACCCTGTATCCGTGCTATCCATTTATAAGCTGCAGAAGACAACTGTCGGGATGCCAAGGAATCCTCCCCCCGGGCATTCGTCGTCCATGGGCCGCTGTATTGGCTGCTTGAACGAAGGACTCCGGAGCTAGCTCCAACTCGCTTAGTCAGGGGGGAGTCTGCTGACTCAGCCAGCAGCTTCTGTCCTCAGCCTCGTCCTTGACGCTTCCTAAACGAAGCTCGTCAGAAGGCTTCCATCCACCGTCCGACTGGCCATCATCGCTCCTCAGCAGCCGGGCCTTGTTTCGCTAACAATATCTTGTTTCCTCCGTCGCCTCGCCAAAATGCCCGTCGTCAAGGGAGGCGTCTGGACCAACATCGAGGACGAGATCCTCAAGGCCTCCGTCTCCAAATATGGCCTCAACCAGTGGGCTCGCGTCTCTTCGCTGCTGGCGCGCAAGACGCCCAAGCAGTGCAAGGCCCGGTGGAACGAATGGCTCGACCCCAGCATCAAGAAGATTGAGTGGAGCAAAGAGGAGGATGAGAAGCTGCTACACCTGGCCAAGATCATGCCGACGCAATGGCGCACCATCGCCCCCATCGTCGGCCGCACCGCCAATCAGTGCCTCGAGCGCTATCAGAAGCTCCTCGACGAGGCCGAGGCCCGCGAGTCCTCCTCTCTGGACCTTGCCGGCCCCGACGGTCCGGAGACCAAGGCTCCCAGCGCCCAAGACTTGAGGAGGCTGCGACCGGGCGAGCTCGATCCGGATCCGGAGACGAAGCCCGCTCGTCCAGATACCATCGACCTCGACGAGGACGAAAAGGAGATGCTGAGCGAGGCCCGCGCCCGCCTCGCCAACACTCAGGGCAAAAAGGCCAAGCGCAAGGCTCGCGAGCGCCAACAGGAGGAGTCACGTCGTCTGGCTTCTCTGCAGAAGCGACGAGAGCTCAAGACGGCCGGAATCAATATCAAAATTACGACCCGCAAGCCGGGCGAGATGGACTACAACGCCGACATACCGTTTGAGAAGAGGGCCGCTCCGGGCTTCTACGACACGTCGGAGGAGCAGGCCCGCAACGACCTGCAGCGCCTGGCCGTCGATCCCCGCAAGCAGCATCTGGCCACCAAGCGAAAGGGCGACGACGACACGGACGGCGACCGCAAGCGGAGGAGGAATGAGAAGGACGGTTTGTCGGACTCGCAAAAGGCCGCCATCAGGGCCGGGCAGATGCAGAAGCTGCGCGAGGCCGAGCAGAACAGCAAGCGTCGGGCGCTCAACCTGCCGGCCCCCCAGGTCAGCGACGGCGAGCTGGAGGAAATCATCAAGCTGGGCAAATTGGGCGAGGCGGCGAGCACCCTGGCCCGGGAGAGCGACAACGACGCGACCAGGGGCTTCATCAACCCCTATTCCGCCCTCAACGCCAACGCGCCGATTCGGACGCCCAAGGCGCCGGCGCAGGAAGACCACATCGCCAACGAGATTCGAAACATCCGGGCCCTCAACGAGACTCAGTCGGCGCTGCTCGGGGGAGAGAACACGCCGCTGCACGAGGGCGCGGGCTCGACGGGCTTCGAGGGCATCGCCCCCCGGAAGCAGACGGTGGCGACGCCCAACCCCATGGCCACGCCCCTGAGGGCCGGCGGAGGGGTGGGGGCGACACCGGGCCGGCCCGGGCAAACGCCGCTGCGCACCCCTCGCGACACCTTTGCCCTGAACCAGGATGGCGACGGCATGTCTCTGGCGTCGGCCACCCCTCGCGATATACGGATGCGCGAGGCGGCGATGCGAAGCCAGCTCCGGACGGGTCTGGCCTCGCTTCCGAAGCCCAAGGACACCGAGTGGGAATTCGAGCTGCCCGACGAGCAGCAGGAGGCGACCGTCTCGGACGAACAGCGACAGGAGGACGCGGCCGAGCGCGACAGGCGGGAACGTGAGCGGCGCGCGGCCGAGGAAGAGCTTGCCCTTCGACGTCGTACGCAAGTCATACAGCGAGGACTTCCGCGGCCGCCGGTCGTCGACTTGGGACAGCTGACGAGGGCGGCCGACAAGATGTCGGACAAGGCTCGGGCGCTCATCGCCCGAGAGGCGGCGCTTCTCATGGCCAACGACGCGTGCAAGTATCCGCTGCCGGCATCGCAGGTCAAGGGCACGGCTCGTCCTACGGAGCAGATGGATGACGGTGCCCTCGCCGACGCCCGTATCCTGATTCTGTCCGAGACGAAGCGCCGGCCAAGCCTCGACGAGGTCCAGGCTCTGTTTGAGAGTCGCGCCGCGGACTCGACCCTCCTCGGCTTGGGCTGCTATGACGACGACGAGCAGGAGCAGGAGGTGGCGATGCGGGCCGCCTTTGACGTGCGCTCTGGCCCCCCCCCCCCGGTTTCCGCAGCTAAGACTCTTACAGGCCGTCCAAGACTCCATCATGGCCTCGGCGGAACAAGGCGCCAAGCAAGAGAAGAAGCTAGCGGTGCACCTAGGCGGCTACCAGAAACGGCAGCGGCTCCTCCGCGACCAGATCGTCCACTCGGCCGACGCCCTCGTCCGGGCGCGCAACGCCCTGACGGGCTATCGCGCCCTCGCCGTCGCCGAAGAGGGCGCCCTCGCGCGTCGCCTCCATGACCTTCGCTCCCAGGTCGCCTTTGTCGCCAGGCGGCAGCGCGAGGCGCAGGATGGCCATCGGCGCGCGACCGAGGAGCTGGATGCTTTGTGCGTTGGCGCCGCGAATGGCTATCATTGAGGGGAGGGGGGGGGGGTGGTGGAGGG
>LAZP02000065.1:15900-52260 GCA_001272575.2 Ophiocordyceps unilateralis
TTTTTTTTTTTCTTTTTCCCACTTCATGCTCTGACACGCCATTGTGAGCGGTTGTTCATGGGTAGGTAGTACGATGGCGGCCATTTAGCCGACTTTATATCATGATACCGCCGCTGTTATTTGTGTAAATCCCTCTGGATGGCAGGGTAGAGGAATGGGATATCACTCACACACGAGACGACGGAACAGATTGAGAAGGAACAAATAAAGAGACCCCTTTTTTTTGTCTTTGGTCTTGTTCTCAAATCCCCAATCTTCTAAAGTTGGTAAAAAAAAAAAAGAAAAAATTTGGCCCCCAATCTACTGAATGCAGACAAAAATCTGTTAAGCCTTTTTTTTTTGGAAGGGGGGAAAGGGGGAAAGGGAGGGAGCAGGCGAATACCTCGTTCCGCTCGACTTGATTTTTTTCCCCCCCAGTTGTTAAGACACCTCGTTCGCCTTTATCCAAACTGTGGGCTCGTAGCGGGCACCGGCTGCATCGTCCCGGACGACGATGGTTCCTCGCAACAAAAAAAAAGAAAAAAAAAAGAAGAGGAACTTTTATAACCAAAATGCCCTTGTACGAGTAGCATGTTTCATCCAAACGAAAGATGGAGAGAAAGATAAAGAGAAAGAGAGAGTGTGAGAGAGAGTGAGAGAGAATCAGAGTCACAGAGAGTGAAGAACAGAAAAAAAAAACAAAAAGGGGGGGGGGGGGCACTAGCGCTTCTTCCCAACTCTCAGCCGCGGCAGCTTCACCGGCGCAATGAGGGCGACAGACACGGCAGCCAAGGCAATACAGCAGGCAAAAGCCAAGGCCAGAGCAGCCTCATAGCTACGAATGACCTGGTCGCGATAAGGCTGCCTCAGCAACGCCACGGCCTCGACGGAAGCCCTCACGCCATCCATCACGTCGGCGGCGTCCGGCCCACGAACGTAGCGAGCGAGGTAGTAGACGAGAGCGTTCTGGACCACGAGACTGCTAGAGGCGACGCCGAGGACGAGGCCGAGGCTGCGCCAGAGGATGAGGGTGGACGTGACGACCGCCTGCTCCGACTGGGCCGAGCAGGCGAGCACGGCCATAAACGTACCCGGGAACTGGAGGCCCTGCCCGATCGCTCCGGGAACCAGGGCGGCCAGGTAGACGGCCGGAGGGAGCTCTCGCCGGAGGAGGAAGAGGCAGATGCAGCCGACGAGGTACGACAGCGTGCCCCAGAGGACGGGCCACTTGAGGCGACGGGTCCAGGTGACGGCGAAGCCGACGCCGGTGCCGGCCACGGACGCGACCATGGAAGGGATGACGAGCCGGAGGCCGGATGAGGTGGCGCTGGAGAGGAGGACGGCCTGGAAGTAGAGGGGGCTGTCGTATATACAGTTGTGTTGGCGTTGCGGTACAGGAAGAAAAAAAAAACAGAAGCCGACTCACTCACATGTTGAAGATGACGGCGTTGTACAAGATAGCAGCCAGGAAGTTGGCATAGATGAGATTCGCCCTCGGCGCAAAGCCCATCAGACGCAACGGCATAATCGGCTTCGGTGCCCGAGTCTCGACAAGGATGAAGACGGGTAAGCAGACGGCGAAGATGACGAGCGACGTCACGACGAACGGGTGCGACCCTATTGGCATACGGGGACCCGAGTCAACAGCTTTTTCATCCTCTCGAAACACTGGCCAGACCAGAACTCACAAGCAAGCACATTCCCACCCAGATTCTATCACACACACCATCAGCAACGAACCACACACACACACAGGCCCCAAACCAAAAGAGAGCTCACCAAACCGAGGATAAGAAAGGAGACACAGGCCGTCAGTAGTAACGAGCCCCGAGTATCAAACGACCGCAGCGCCCGCCACACGCCCACGCCCTCCTCGGCCACGCCCAGCCCACGAGGGATCACGGCGGCCGAGATGGCCAGGCACAGCAGCATGGGCGGCACCTGAACGCCAAACTCCCATCGCCAGCCGAGCGCCTCGGCCATGGCGCCTCCCAGCGCGGCACCGAGGGCGGAGCCGACACCGTAGATGACGTTCATGTATGACTGGTAGGCTCCTCGTCGTCTGCATCATCAGCTTGAGTCGACACGTATGTGCGCCAGGAAAAAAAAAAGAGAGAGAGCGTGTGAGAGGAAGGGGGGAAGAAAAAAAGATGGTCAACGCACTCGATCGGAACCAAATCGCTCGTAACAATACTCCCAATCGTAAGACATCCCCCAGCCCCAAGCCCACACAATGCCCTGGCCATAATAAAAGTCTGCATGCTACCCGCCAGAGCACACCAGCCCGTCGCGACGGTAAAGACGGCCATCGAGGCCAGGAACAAGGGCTTGCGACCGACAGCATCCGACAAGCGGCCAAACAAGGGCTGGAAAGCCGTCGACGTGAGCAAAAAGGCAGTCGACAACCAAGAAGCCGAGTTGGCGGCGCCAAAATACGACGTGATGACCGGGTGCGAACTCGCCATGATGGTGCCGTCGAAGCAGCACAGGAAATGCGTCGCTAGCACCTGCGAGAAGATGAACCAGAAGCGTGTGGGTGACGTGCCGCCTAGGAAGGGCGCCGCGTCGTCGTCCGTGTCCGTCGGGGGGGGCAGTAAGGGCGACGATTCGTCCGTGTCCGTCGTGGGGAGCAGTAAGGGCGACGTTTCGTGCCCTGCGTCTGCTGTGGGCAACGGCCATGGCGACGACGACGACGAGGGTACCATCGGCTCCGGTGCAGCCATCGTCACCACCACCGTCGTCGGCACGCGCTCTGGCTCCACTATCGGGCTCACCGTCGGGAGGGACCGCAAGTTGTTCGGGTCGACGTCGGCTCCGGCCCGCGGCTTCGGCGCGGCCAAGGGCCTCACCATCGATGACCCGTCGTCGTCGTCGTCGTCATGACCTTCGCCGGCATCGGTCCCGGCCGGCTCCGAGCCCCGGCCCATGTCCCTCGAACGGGGGGGCCGTCTCGCGGCCGGCTGCCGTCGCCGAGCGTCTTGTCGGATGGGTCCGTCTCGCGTCCCCGTCGACCTTGTCCGTCTTGTCCTTCTTCCTCGTCCGGCTCGTCCTCCCAATCCCGTCACTCCTTCGCCCGCCCTTACCTACAGCTTAGTAGGTAGGTTGGCCAGCTAAAGAGATTTCGCTCCCCACTTTCCTCGGTCTGTCCTTGTCGTCTGTTTCAGTGCTACCCCTTCGTTCCTTCCTCCTCTTCGGCCTCGGCCCTGAACCTCGTTATCGCCTTTCCTCCCTTTTCTCTTTCTTCCCTCCTTATCTTCACTTCCCCAGGGCTTCACACGAAGGCGAGAAACCTACCGTCGATCCAACACGAGTCGAAAACACGTGCTAGTAGGTAGGCAGGTATGTAGGTAGGTAGGTAGGTAGGTGGGTAATCCTACAAGCAACCTAACAGAGCGAGTCACCGAGTGTAGTGTCAGTCATTCCCGCTAAATAAGAGGCTAACACCGCGTCTATACTATCCCTGATCCGTATCACTCGTAACTGTCATTCATGCTTCTAGGGCCGGCTCCGTCGGCCAATAAAGGCCTCTTTCCCCTCCAAAACCCCCTTGCCAGCTGTTCGGGGCGGATATCGGAGCGGCCCGCCATCGCAGACGATGGGTTTGCAAGGCGTCATGCTCGTCGCATGTTGTCTTACATGCCGAGCGTTTTCCCTTTTTTTTTTTTTTCCTTTGGTCTCGGGCGCCGAATCGCCACTTGCCGATCCCCCTCCCGTCGGCTCTTCACGGGGTCCAGCGGTGTCATTGTCGCTTTTCTTTTTTTTTTTTCCTTTCCTTGCTTTTTGCGCAGATGTGAATGCCTCTGTCTGTCGGGCATCAATGCTCCGGTCGGGCAAAATGGGCACAGATAACATAGGATAGAGAAGCCGTGTCCTGGTTCATGCGGCCTGTGACGGCGCTCCCGCCGTACCATCGCATCACGCCTTCGCCCTCGCAGGGCATCCCGACGGCAGACTGACAATGCAGTCTATCCTGGTGTGTCGGCTATGTACAACGTCGGTGGTCGCGAGCCGCGGCCGACGTCGGCGACTTTCTCTCGTAATAAGCAGGCCAAGGTGGGCAATATACATGGGCCGCGTCACGCTCCCATCTTCTGGCCGGAGCTGCAGAGGGCCGCCGCCACTAGAATGCCTGCTCCTGTGATGCCCCCGTCGTGGCAGGGGCTCAACACCACCCTTGGACCTGTCTTGCCGGCCCCGCGTCTCGCCGTCACCAGGTCGTCCACCAAGGCCTGGCAGTCGGCCAGATAGTCCAGGAAGTGGACGATGCAGCCGCCCGTGTAGCCGACGCCGACTTCGCGTACGTTGGGCCGGCCGTCGCTCGAGCCCTCGGGCGGCAACTCCTCAGCCAACGTCAGCAGGGCGACGATGGCCGCTGCCATGATGGCGGCGGCGCGCAGCTCGATGGACTTGGCGATGCGATACAGGGCCTCGGCCAGGTCGTTGGTCCACGCGAAGCCCGTCTTCTCGGGAAAGGCGGCCCTGAGCTTGGCGACGAGCGCCGACGTCGGCTCCGGTGGACGGAAGTGGCTGAGAAACGTCGTTGTCAGACAGTGCGGCTGCAGTAGCGCCGGCGGCAGCGCCTCCGGAGACAGGCCGAGGGCTTCCGTCATGTAGGCGAGCAGGACGATGCGGGCCAGCTCGCCGAGGTAGCGGCCTGCCGTCATGTATTCGAGGGGCTGGAATCCGGGCACCTCGTTCTGGCGGCTCACGAGGTCATCCCATGGGGTAATGAGCCCCAGGTGGCGCAGCGGCGGTTCGGTGCCACGGATGCTCCATTCGGTGTTGACGGCAATCTTGACGTCGTCGGCCGACTCGCCCGGCAACACGCTCACCTCGCGGTGGCGCTTGGCGGGGTGCAGGCGCGTCAACCTCAGGGGCACCGTGGCGTTGGTGCCGGTGCCGAGGATGAGGCCCATGGCGGGACGGCGATGGGGCACTGCGCCGTGGTTGAAGATGAAGGAGACGAGCGTCGAGACGGAGTCGTTTGCGATGGCAGCAACGACGACGTGGGGGAGGTTGGCGGCGACGCGAAACTTTTCGTAGCCCTCGCAGAGGCGGGCGCCCAGCTCGACGTCGGCCGGGACGGCGAAGCCCTTGCCCATGGAGGTGATGGTGGCCTCGGACAGCGAGTGTTGCTCCGTCGGGAAGCTAAAGGAGACGCCGAGAGGCAATGGCGTCTCGCGGCACAGGCCGAACTCGCGACAGCCTGCCTCGACGACGTCGGCGATGCAGCTGCCAATCCAGCGAAAGAGACCGTCGGCATTGTCGTTTTTGAGGTGGTCGGCGATGGGCCAAGACCGTTCGAGGAGGCGGCGAACGCGGCAGGGAGGGTTGACGTGGCCGTTTGCGGAGCCATTGGCATGCGAGCCGTTGGCGGTGGCCAGAAGATGGACGAAGCCGACGCGGAGGTTTGAGCCGCCGCTGTTGGCATGGGCTTCAGCGTCTGATGAAGGGGACAGGAGGGGGGGAGGGGGGGAGGGGACGGGAAAGGAGTCCTCACATGTCTATGGCGAGGTGGCTGGACGAGCCCATGTCAGTTCTGTAGTACACTCAAGGCAGGGGAGAGCGAGCTTACCGTCCGTGGCCGTGGGTAGTAACCGGGCGCAGGATGGATTCGGATATCGGCGTCGGCAGGAACTGATCAGGTGAGGCGGCAGCAGCGAGATGGGAGAAGTTTGTGACGAAGCGGCGACACAGATCAAGACGCAAGGTAGCGTCAAGCCGCAGCGGCCGGAGGAAGTCGTCTACGGACAGCGGCGACGACGACGACGGCGACGACGACGGCGACGCCATGGTGGGCGACGGAACGGGAACGAGCCCACGGCAGTCATGAGAGCATCGCGGCGGAGGTTGATTAGCTGGCAGGGCTCTTGTAGGGCAACATCCCGGCGCGAGAGAAAGGGAAGGGGAAGAGGGGGGGGAGGGGGAGCAGGGGGGGGGGAAGGGGGCGTTTGGTTAGAGAGCGGCCGGCCAGAATGAGGGCCTCGTCAAGTCCTCTCTGTGCCTTGCCCAGTCGCTCGCCCAACCTTCCATGTCGCTGCTGCCAAGGGGGGGCAAAAGACGGACACTGTACGGGTCACGAATGGTATGGCCCAGTCGGACAGTGCAGCTCGGTGCGGGGCACGTGGCTCGATGCAACGTGGGAGCCGCGGGCCTGCAGCGGAGCGAGCGACGCGCCCAATCGCCGAGCCGGGGTTTGCTGATGGTTAGGTAGGTAGGCAGGTACTCGTGGTAATAGCTGGCGAGTAGGACGATATTCGGTCTGAATGCCTCAGCTTGCCCTGATTGATGTCCGTTGACGCCTTGTTGCCACCTCTTCATCTTGCCTCTATCTGCATGCATGTAATTACTCGGCACCTTGTCCATGCATACATACATACATATCTGCACTCATACATACATACACGATATGATGCCTCGCATTCCTGTCAATTTCCGCTCAATATTCATGCATCTCGCCACGCACCCGAGGCATCCCGAAAATCTCCGTTCTTCCCCACGCCCTGCATGCCTTGCCAGTCTGATACCTGCCCTTTTCGTCCTCGTCGCTGGCAAGGCGTCGTCGTAGGCACACCCACCCTTGACCACCCACCTACCCTATACTCGTAACCTTTACCTCTTCCTCGGAGCGGCATCTGCGTCATCCGTCCCAACCGCATCCCAGCCCTTCATCAGCCGCCCTTTGACGTCGTCTTCTCCTCTCCTACGCGCCTCCGCCGTCTCCGCACCTCGCCTCATCGGCCAGATCAAACTTGGCCCTATGCCGCATTCAGCACGCCTTCCGACTGAAACACCCGTGCCTGGAACCACCCCTTGTCTTTGCGAGTCCCTTCCGCGAGTCGTCCTTCACCCGAACGCATAGCCAGTCTCTTTCTTCTCCCGACCCCAAACCGGTTCTTCCCTTCTCTCACGTTATGGACGAAAAGACGGCTGCACCGCCTCGTCGCCATCAGCCCACGATGCCTCCGCGTCCTCGACCCGTCGTCCGCGTGCTACTACTCTCCGTCTTTGTCGTCATCGTCGTCGTCTCGGCCTTGTCCCGCCGCCCGCCGGCTTGGTCCCGCCGCTTCGGTACGAACTTCGCGGCAGTGAGGTCGAACCTGGTGCCGCTCGAGGCACACATCATTAGCAAATGTCCCGACACCAGGGTACGGACCGCATCCACGATGCGCATCTCTACCTACAATGCTTACCCGGGGTCTCGCAGGACGCCATGCGGGAGCTCATTCTTCCCGTCATGCAGCAAGTGTCCGACAAGGTTGACTTTAAACTCAACTACATCGGAACGTGAGCATCGCCTCCTATCCTCCCGTCCCCTCCCCCTTGTTGACGGCGACGTCCGCCAGTCCTGTCGGCGACGACGGCATCAAATGCAAACACGGCCCCGATGAGTGCATGGGCAACATTCTCGAACTCTGCGCCCGCGAGCTTTATCCTAGTGCTATGACCAATCTCGGTTTCATCTATTGCCTGACGAAGCAGTATCGCGACATACCCAAGCGAGCCCTGGTGGAAGACTGCGCTCTGGAACACCGCGTGGACGTTCGGGCTCTGAACGAGTGCGCAACGCGCGACGACGGCGCTCACGGACTCCAACTCCTGCGAGAGAGCGTCCAGCACACGGCCGACGTGAGTTGGGGACGGCATCTCGCGGATGAGGCTGGTGACTGACGAGAGCAATAGGCCAACGTCACCATCAGCTGCACGATTCGGCTCAACAACGAAATCTACTGCATCCGCGACGGCGGCAAATGGAAACAGTGCCCCCAAGGCCCCGGCGTGTCAGACCTCGTGGCCACTATCGAGAAGCTTCATGGGTCGTCGTCGTCGTCGTCATCGTCCTGAGCGGGGCGAAGAC
Source organism: Ophiocordyceps unilateralis (assembly GCA_001272575.2). Classification (NCBI taxonomy): domain Eukaryota; kingdom Fungi; phylum Ascomycota; class Sordariomycetes; order Hypocreales; family Ophiocordycipitaceae; genus Ophiocordyceps; species Ophiocordyceps unilateralis. The sequence continues at coordinate 23,738 of LAZP02000065.1, forward strand.
TTGGGTCCACAGCTCGCTCGCCTCTCCCAGCGTATAGGTCATGGATAAGGCGTCCATGCCGGCCTCGTCGTCGCCTGCCATGGCTCTCAGCGTCTCGATGATGGCGTCAAGCGCGACAGCCTTGCCGGTGGCCTGGCTGGGGCCGGCCTCGAGGGCGACGTGGACGATGTGGATGTGAAGATGGTAATAGGTGGGCTGGTAATGCAGATACAGCTTCAGCTGGTCGTCGTCGACGGACGGGTACTTGGACACGGTTGCGGCGACGAGGCTTGAGCGCATGTGCTCGAGCCAGTGGATGTGCTTCTTGCGGAGGTCGCGCAGAGACCAAATGTCGCGGCGCTCGACCAGGGCCAGCAGATGCAGGGCCTCGATGGTGGCGCGGTCCCAGTTTAGGTCAGGCAGCAAGACGAAGCCTTGGTCACCGGCCTCGCCCAAGGGGGTCCTGAATATGACGTCGTCTACCTCGGTGCGACCGTCGAGAATGTTGTAGACCCAATTCAACCGACCGCCTTCTCTCCTGCGCTGCATAAAGGGCCGAACGACCTGACGGTAGAGGGTGGGCGATTCCGTGACGGACCGAACGGGCTGCTTGCTGTATTTGTCGACGTGGGTCTGCGTACACGGGTGGATGAGGTTAAGCTTGACATCTGGATGACGACCATGGTCCTCCTCATCGTCGTGGCTCAGCCGTGCCAACCCCCAGCTATAGACATCATTGGCGCCCAGACCGGTGACAGCGGTCAAATTCCGAGGTAAAGCGGCGAGATAAGCCTGATCGTCAGCGGGGAAAGGGGCGCGCTCGACGAGAAGGATGGCTGGGGCGTCGTCGATGGTGCCGATGAGGTTGATGCGGCGGCCAGCCTGGTCTAGGTAGGTAGGTAGGTAAGTTTTGTTCATTCATGTACCCTATTATTATTTGCCCAGTTGAAAAAGGGAAGGGGAATTGGATTGTACCTTGGTTCAGCACGCGGTCGAGCTTGAAGCGTGGTGCTGCCGCTGTGGTCGAGGACATGACGTAGGCTTGCTTTTGCTAATGGAGGACGAGTTAGGTAGGTAGGTAGGTAGGTAGGTAGTCAACGACGATGTGTTGAACATGCACTAGAGGGCGCAAACGAGTGATGTGGAAGCTTGGTTTCAGCTAGCTAAGCGATCTGGTGCGCGCCCTACTAAATACGGTGCCCTAAGCCACTCATGTGACTAGTTTATTCTCAGTTCAAAGAAGATAATAAACCAACTAGTAGATAATAAAGCACTAGGTGTCATCTCAGTTCAAGTAGACAATAAAAAAGATGGCATCATTCCTCTCCATCCCCCTCCCCGTCACCCCCATCGGATTCGTCTTATTCGTCTTATGCTACATCATATCCTCTCCTCGTGTCATTACTTCCTACATTCATCGTTCACGCCCTCGTTGAACGGCGGGGCGCGCCGACTCCGAAGGCCACACTCCGCAGCCTCGACTCATGCCATCGTGTCGATATACGAGCCATCTATGTATGTAATGTATTCACCCCTTCGGTCCACAACACTATCAACCAAACGGTGTCCCCTCTCATAGGGTATAGGTTAATCGAAACGAATCCACCTATTCCATGCTATGCCTCCCTTCCCCGTCAATCATCATCGTCCACCAAACAACCAACCTCCAACACGCCACTCTCCATTAGGAATTCCCTCCTCCGAGGCCTTTGGCGCCAAGCGCCGGGTATTTCAAGGAAAAAAAAAAAAAGGGGGGGGGGGGCAAAAAACGTACAGCAACGACAGGCACGCTCAGCCATCCAAAGACCACTCACTCACTCACTCACCCCCTGTCCACTCGCGCCCTTCCTATGTACCGTGGCCAATAGCCTCACCGCTCCTTGGGCGGCGTGTTGCCCTCCGGCGCAGAGTCCGTCGACCCGTCGCCCTCAATCGTCTTCCGCCAGTGCTCCGGCAGGCAGACGCACACGAGAGGAAAGGCCTTCATCTCCCCCTGCGACAAAACGGGCGACCTGTTGCGGGGCTCCGTCGCCGTATTGGAGACGCCGCTGTCGCGCTGCGCCTGTCGCCGCGCCTCCCACTCGTCTGCCCGCTCGTCCAGCATGATACCCGTCGCCCAGCCGTCGTCCCAGATGCCCACCACCTTGAGCATGTCCCCGCGCTCGAGCGCAAACTCGTCCACCGCCCGCGGCTGGTACGCCCACAGCACCGCCACCCTCTCTCCCGGGTGGATTTCGTCCTGGGAGTAGTAGTCCTTGAAGAAGGGCAGCTGCTCCGAGTTCTGACTGCCCATGCCCACGGGCGACGAGTGCTCGTTGCCGCTCGGCGACTGGTGACCTTCGCTCTGCAGCAACGACCCGCTCGACAGCGAACCCTGTCTCCTCGAGGCGGCCGGCGGCCGGAGTACGCCTCCGCGGGGCGCCGACTCCGGACTATCGCCGTAAACGTCCGACGGGGGCGACTCTCCCCCCTTGTGTCGTCCGGCCCGGTAACCGGTGGCGGCGGTGGCGGCGCCGGCTCCGTTGTGATGCGTCGGGGAACCGCCCGAGTGACCCTCGAGGGCCGACATGCGCGCGACACGCCCGCCCGGTAATACCTCGTAGCCTTCGGGCGGCGTCTGCTGCTTCATCTGCGCCATGGCGGGTCCCTTGCGGGCGGGCGACGGCTGGTTAAAGATGCTGCCTTCCTGGCTTCCCTTGCGCCGTCTCATCATCCGGACGCAGAGGAAGAGGAGGAGGGCGAGCAGGGCGAGGCCGACGACGGACCCGATGACGATGCCGGCAATGGCGCCGCCGCTCAAGCCGCGATGCTCGCCCGTCTCGGCCAGGGCCGCCCGCGCCGTGTCGGTGGGCGACGAAGTGGCGGTAGGCGTGCTAAAAGTCAGCGTCGGGGTGACGGAGGGTAGCCTAACGCCCTCGCAGCGCCTCTCGGCGTCGGAGCTGTAGCAGCACGTGTCAGTCGAGTTGATGCCGCCGGCCGCGCAATACGAGCACAGGCCGATGGTGCTGTTGCCGAAGCCGCAGTTTTCGGGCTCGTTTTCGACGCCGGCCACGCAGCGGCCGGTGAGAGCCCCGTCCGGCAGGGAGCAGGTGGTAAAGTCGGCCCTGATGAGCTTGTTCACGTCGGGACTAGGGTGTGAGCAAAGGTCTTGATCGGCGGCGACGAAGGCCTCGCTCCGGGCGAAGTCGGCGCACGTGTCGGCGCACACGGGCCGGGAGTCGTCTTGAGACAGCCGGCACTGAACGATGGATTGCTGAACCAGGACATTACACACAACCGTGGTGGTGAAGCGCGCGTACATGTTACTGGGGTCGGTCAAGTTGACGTTGCCGCAGCCGAGGAGATTTTGATATCTTGGTGGCCGCGTCAGCTTCGACACAGGGCACAAGGCCTGTAAGGGGAGGAAGCCTCACTTGTCCCTGACGTAGGTTGTTTTGATGTACTCTATCAGCCGATAGTCGAAGGACGAGCTGTCGGAGACAAACTGCAGGAAAGGACTATGGCGACGACGGCTTTAGTATCCAAGACGGGGGACAGCGATTGTAAGGGCTCGGTCGAGGCTTACTAGGACTGCATTAGGGGGTTGCTGATAGATATGGAAGCAGACTGAAAGGCGGCGCAAGCCTTGGAACCCCTCAACGAGACACAACCGCCATCGGCCTGAGCCGTGGCGCGTGAGACCAAGGCCGCGACGAGGGCCAGTGTCGACGATGGCCTGGTCATTTGTCGTTTGGCAACGCTGCGAGGTTTGGCCTCGCACACGCCAAAGAGCCGCATCGTGGACCTCGGAGGCCGTCGGCGGCTGCGACGAAGCTGAGCAGCTGTCACAGCGAGTCCATGCAGGGGGGGAATGGGAACAGATGCTAGTCGTGGCCAAGGGTTTCGCCGTCGCCGGGAGTGAATGCTGGGGGGGCAAAAGGTGTAGGTCCGTAGCCAAAAGAGGAAAGACGGGAATGAAAGGGAAAAAAAAAAACACAGAGAACAAGAAGGAGAAGAAGAATCGCCGCCTCGATCAAACGTGGGGCTTGGCGTCGACGGTGCGTCGTCGGCAAGGGGGAATCGAGGATGACGGCATAGATTGGGAGATTCCCGTCCTTTGGAGTCGAGGGCACGGCCAGCGTTCGCGGCTGGGCGGTGAGCCCCCCCCCCCAAAACAAAAACCAACGACGAGCCGAAGAAAAAACAGAGGTGAAAGAGAACAAAGAAAGGAGAGGAGAGAGAGAGAGAGAGAGAGAGAGAGAGAGAGAGGGCAAAAAAAAAAACCCCCCAGGCCGAAACGAAATTACACAAAGGCGACAGAAACCAGGGTCCGTGATTCTCTTCCCCCCTCCCCAGAAAAAAACGACGGATTGAATCAAGCAGGGTAGTAGGGCTGCTGCAAAATAGGAGCGAGCGGATTGTAAACGAAGACGCGACGAGATCAAGGACGGTATTATCGAGGAAGTCGATCCAAACAGAGAGCGAGCGGGAGAGAGAAGGGAAAAAACAAAGAAAGCAAGCAGACAGGAGAGAGAGACAGGCCCAAAGGTGTCAGTCAGGCTGCAAAGCACGCACGCACGTACGGCACGGCAGAGGAGGTAGTAGAGAAGAAGCGGGCTCGCAAAGACGACACGACGGCAGGGTTTTGCTGCCTTGGGTAGTAGGTCGGTCGGTCGGTAGGTAGGTAGGTAGGGGAGGCAGGTAGGTAGGTAGCCTTCTGGTGTTGATCACTCTTTCTCTTCCTCTTTCTCCCTCTCTTCGTCGTTGCCGTTGCGGTTTGGGGAGCAGCAGCTGCCGTCGAGGACCCTTCCCTGTCGGGCATCGTACTAAGGTAGGTAGGTAGGTAGGTACAAGCGCTCTCTCTCTCAGGTCTGCATTACACCGGGCTTGAGGCCCACTAGAGGAAGATGGATGGTATGGACTTTGATGCCGGGGCTGGGGCTCTACTTGGTATTATTCGATTCAATACTGGGTACCTACCTACCTACCCAGTAGTAGAATCTCTATTTCATTACAAGTTATACTTTGACGGCATCTATTATGTTTGAACAAACAACGCCCTCATACAAGAAACCAAAATCATTCCATCAATCAGCTCATTAGAACCCCCCCCCCCCAAAAAAAAAAATAACCGCCAGCCACACAACACCACCATTCAGAACAACAGAAAAAAAAAACAATTATAAATGCGCAGCGCCCAAAGCGCCAAAGCGCATTACACAACAACTTAATTCATGTTACTGGGTAGTACCCGCGTTTTTGTTAATTCTTCTGTTCCCCCGCGCGTTAGTAGCGTCTATCACACACGGATCCGCTACCATCTCTCCACCCAACAACAGCTCAGCCAGGGAAAAGAGGGATAATAAAGAAGAAGAAAAAAAAGAAACACTGAAAAAAAAACTAAAAAAAAAAAAAAACTGCTCCGATCGCCGTTCCCTAAAAGCTTAGCGCGTCCTTCCGCACCCCTGGTTTCCTCTACGTACAGTGGGCTGCCACGACGAGAAACGAGCAAAATCATGTCAACTATCCGTATAGATTACAAGCGAAAATACATCTGCGTGCTCGTTTCGCGTGTTAAGTCACTGTACGTAATCTTTTTTTTTTCTCCTTGTCCGAGCAATCTTAAGCTGCAGGTGAGGGGGGGGGGAGCAACGCAAAGGCAGGGGAAACCCTCGACACTCTTTTTTTCTTCGTCGTCGGCGCGTGTCAGTCGAACGGGGGGGGGGGGCGGCGAATGCTACATCATTTCAGCCTCTGTTCCCCTTGCTTTATCTAGTGAGGAAAGATGTCGTCTTGGCAAAAATGCGCTATTCGATTAAGAAATCCCGTCTCTTATCAATTCTCCTGCGCGATATCGCACCCAACACCCCTCCCCAATCCTCTTCCCCGAACCTGGCCGGTCCCACCGCCTTCGTGTCCGTTCATCCTTTTTTTTTCACCTTCCCCCCCCCCAAAAGCTTGCATGACAAACAGAAGCAAATAGCTGAAAAAGAAATATTTTTTTTTGAACTCGGCTGCTTTGATCGTACTATGCTCAGACCTGTGCTCAGATAGGTACCGGCCCGTGGCCTCGACCTCACCCATTGTTCAAGTAGTAGAACCGATAAAACAACAGGTCAGCTCAATAAACAGCCTCTCCGACCCGAAGCCGGACCCACGCCGCCAACCGCCCGGACCCCCTTTTTCTCTTCCGGCCCGATGACTGACCGACCGACCGTTCGTCTCATTCACCGTCCGCTGGCATGTGAGTAACCCTTGAAATCGACACCCCGGCGTCGTGGTCAGGGCGAATGACCTCGGCCTCCATCATCAACTCGTACATTAGTAGGTGGTCTCTGTTTCTACCCATCGACTACTACTAGTCATGTTTGCCGGGGGAAAGGAAAGGGGAAAAAAAAAAAAGGGCACCGAGCGCTGCTTTTTCAGCCCTCGTCTCTTCGTCTCTCGCCAACTCTCTCCCCCCTGGCAGCGCTTTCAGACCAAAGACCCCCCCCCCGCCGCCGCCTCTCCGTATTTTATTTCCCCCCTCCCTGCTTGCTTTGCCGACTCTATAATACGCGTCGTTCCGTAAACGCACTCCTCCATCACGTTTTCACCCAATGCCGCTCATCAGGCTCATCACGGCCGTTACTGGCGCGATGACTAGCCTAGCTGTACACACAACACAGCCAGGGAATGGCCGCAATCCGTCTATGCCCCCCCCCCCCACCCTGTTCTCATTTATACGTCGTCTCCGAGCTTCATACCAACGTACAACGTCGTGCAACATTTAGAGGAAGTAGTCGGGCGTTCCTGCTTCGCGTCAGCTCTTGCGCCACACTGCCGACTGAGATGAGTCTCACGTCTCGAAACCATGGGCTCGCCGGCCCTGGGGCAAGGATCAAATTGCAAACTGCGCGTCGTTAGAGTCTTCAGTCTTTGCCTCTTCCTCGACGAGTCCGGCCTTACAAGGTGTACTTGAGATGCTCGTCAATCTCCATGATGGCTGCCTGGTTGCCGCATCTGTAGCAGTAGTTGGGCGCTGGAACGCGGGTCAGCATCAGTGGCGGCGACGACCAAGGCATCGGGGACCTCGACGTACCCGAGAATATGGTCACCACGTTGCGGTCCTGGGACCAGTTGTAGCCCTCCATGACCAGCTGGTGCGCTCGCGCAATCAACGTCAGACCGTTGTTGTGGTTGAACGCCTCCGAAATGTCCTGGCCAAAGGTGTAGCCCGCGCCGCGGGGGGAAATGCCCCAGCCGCATCGGTCGTCGGGGTCGGACCACAAAAGGTCGCACATGGGACCCTCATGGGGAACCTCCTGAATACGGTCCAGCGCCCTGATATTGTCCAGGGTGTCAATGCTGGGCGACAGACCGCCGTGAAGACAGAAGATCTGGTTGTCGATGAGGGCTGTGAGCGGCAGGTAGTCGAAGAGATCGGTAAAATACTTCCAAACGTTGGCATTTCCGTACTTGCGCAGACACTCGTCGTAGAAGCCGTAGACCTGAGTGATTTGCCGCGATTCGTGGTTTCCTCGCAGAATGGTTATGCGTTGAGGGTAGCGAATCTTGAGAGCGACGAGCAGCGTCACCGTCTCGACCGAGTAGTAACCTCTGTCGACGTAGTCGCCTGAACAGCCGTCAACACCCAGAACTCGCTCGTCAGAAGAGACAACAGGGAGGGGGGATAGAAAAAAAAAATGGAAGGGGAAAAGGGGGCGCCTCACCCATGAAGAGGTAGTTGGTATCGGGGTTGGGCCCGCCAATCTTGAACAGCTCCATTAAATCGTGAAACTGGCCATGAATGTCGCCGCAAACAGTAACCGGACATTTCTATCCAAGCGTGAGCGCGTCAATCAGCAGTTCGCCAACGGCATCAGCGGCAAGCCACATACAACAGGCTGCACATTGGACTCCTCCTGCAAAACCTCGCGCGCCTATCCAGTCGTCGCCCCGTCAGCACGGATGTCCAAAACCCCTCACACACAGGCCGGGGGCCAATACGCTCTCCATCGGGCGCAAAAAACTCCAACGGGAGGGATGGGGGAAGGAGGGGGGTAAGACTCACCTTCTCGCAGAGCCGCTGGACATCAGACTCGGCGAGCTGTTTGCAGCTCATCAAGCTCTCGATCCAGCCGTCGAGCGTGGGGATCGACGCCGGCTCACTCTGCACGGGAGACACCTCGGCAGGCGCCCGTCCGACGTCCTCCATATTGGTGTCCATGATAGCGTCACGTCGCAGTCGAGGCGGGGGGAGGGGAGAGCGGCGGTGGCGATTTGCGAGATGATACAGGGAAAGCGGTGGCGTCGATGGCCTAAGGGTTCGCGATCGGCGGTTTACGACAGCGGAAATCGAGAGGAGAGGAGATTATAGGAGATGAGATTTGAGCCGGTGTGCGCGCGGGCAGATGTCGTCGAATAAAGTCTCGAGCTAATGGTGCGCTGCCGGCAGAGCGAGCACAGGAGGCGAGTCGAGGGAGGCTTGAAGAGGGAGACCTCGGAGAGAAGAGCAAGAAACGAAGCGGGGATAGGCTCGACAAGCGGACAGAGAGTCGCGTCCTCAACAGCAGTCGGTGCTTCAGCAATGAAACTGCGATGTGGTGGCGATGATGTGAAGGAATGAGGCTGCCATATGGGAGGGGGGACAGCTTCGAGCAGCTGAGGCAGAGGTTTGGAATCAGGAGTACCTGGTGGGCACTTGATGTTGAGAAATTAGCCTATCGGACCTCGGGGCCTACTGCGTGGATTATCGGGACCAGGCAGGGAGATCCGAGATATCAGCCCAGGTTGTCTACAAGTACTAGGGCAGGCTGCGACAAGTACCTACCTACCTACCTACCCGACGGCGGCAACGCGATGCTCCGTGCAAACAGCGACGAGAGGTTGGTAGAACACTGTGAAGTGGCTGGAAAAGTCATGATGCAAATACAGTGCCGATTGGGCAAGAAAAAGATAATCATCCACCACGCGAGACAACCACACAACAGCAGCCCTTCGCGCAGACCAATTCGTGCCCGACGCCCTTACAAGAAAGAGGCACTCGACCAATGGCCCGCCCCCCCTCGAGTCCAGCCACTGCCGCGCGCCTGCAACAGACAGACGCCGACGTCGTATCAACTCCTCACGAAGCCAGCCCGAGCCCAACAGGAGACGCCACCGCCTCGCCTTCCCCCGCGCTTCCCTCGCCATCCAGCCCCCGCCCGACGAGGCCCTCAAAGTCCAGCCCGACACGGGAGAGCTTCTTGCCGTGCTCCCTGGCCCTCTCTAGACACTGGGTCCAGACGGCGCCCCCTCGCTCCGTACTACTGAGCTGCCGCGCCATGATGTCGTTGAAGGCCTCGACCTCTTCCTTGGCCCACCGCACGCACGCGCTCATCATGGGCGACGGGAAGCACGTCTGGAAGCACAGCACCGTGTTGTGGATGATGGTGAAGTAGACAAAGGAGAGCTGCCAGATGTAGAGGTGGAGGTCGCCCTGGAAGACGCACTGCCTGTTTCTCGTCAGCTTCGATTCCCGAGCAATTCCAGGAAACAGTTACTCACCTGGCTCTCTTGCGAATGATGTCGCTTCGCGCCGCGAGGTAGGCCTCCCGTGCCCGGTCCTCAAAGCCCAACCGGGTCAGCCAGCCGACGTTGCGCTTCGTCTTGCCCGGCTCGCCGTGAGTCGACTCCAGCTCGCGGACAATGACGCCCGCCAGCCGTGCGCCTCTCTCGTCAACCTTGAAGTTGACAAAGTCGCGCGCCACGTAGTTGCTCCGGAGGCTCCTCGCCAGGCCCTTGAGCTTCTCCACCATGGCCACGGCCGGCTCGAAGCGCTGCAGCGCAATGTCAATGTCCAGCTCGTCCATCTGGCCCTCGACCCAACGCAGATTCTGCTGCTTGCCGTCCACCTCGACCAGCATGTCCTTGATGTCCGACAACGTCTCCAGGAGCTCCGTCTTCTGCAGCAGGCCCGGGTCGCGCGAGGCAAAGTAGTTGATGGTCTCTCGCGCCTTGTTATTGGCTTCCATCTCCGACTGTAGGCCCTTGCGTAGCTGCTCGACCGCCTTGCGCACGTTGAGCAACAGCGTCCGCTTCTCCGGGTCCTGCGGCTTCTCCGTCCGATAGATGAAGGACTCGTGACCGCCGCCGCGCAACATGATGGCGTCGGCCAACTTGTTACGGCCTCCACTCGTCGGCGACAACAACGACGACGACTCTGCCATGCCGCTGCTCGGCAGGTCGACGACTTCAACGTCGAGCAGCGGCCAGCAGCGGTCGGCCACGAGCTTGACGACGGGAGGGCCGCCGCCGCCACGAGCGTCGGCGTCGGCCTTGCGCTTCTTGCGCGACGCGATGAGCAGGTGGTCGTTGAGCAAGAAGATCTGCATCGCCCGTCGCGACTTGTACGTCGCATTGTCGAGCTCGACCCAAGGGCCGGCGTTCTGCACCACATGACGGCCAGCCGCGTTTGGCAAGAATTTCTGCGATCCCTCGACGCTCTTGTAGAGCGCCTGCATCTGCGAGTTCCAGAGCGCGCTTCGGTCGGCGACGGAGCTACGCTTGTCTCGCTTGCTGAGGCCGCCGACGGAGAAGCTACTGGCGCCAGCCGACGATGACGACTCGTCCGCCTTCATCGACGCCGCCCGCAGAGCGTCCGTATTGGTCTTGAGATCGGCCATGAGGTTGCGCAGCGCCCGCATCTCGCCCTTGAGCTTGTCGGCCTCCTTGCTAATCTTGATGAACTGGCTGCGGTTCTGCATCAGGCTGTGCTGCAATTCATCGGCAGCCCCAGCCTTGACCTTGCGCAGCGACTTTTCATAGTCGTGGATCTGGTCCTCGGTCGAGTCGCCCAGCACCTCTGACACGTACTGGTCCGGCACCAGGTTGGGATCTCGCAGTGCCTCGATGTCCACCACGGGAGCCGCCCCCACGCCTCGGGGTGCAGCCGCCGTCGTCGTCGTCGTCGTCATTTTCGTCGTCATGCCCGCCCGACGGTCCATATTGGATGGCAGGGCCGGCATCGGCGGCGGGATGCCCGCGTCCAAGCCGGCGGGCGGGTTGTTGAAGCGTGTCGAGTACCGCTGCTTGACCAGGTTGGATGTCTATATTGTAACAACTGCGTCAGCCTCCGGAGAACAACAAAGCCGTCTTCCATCTCTTCCTCTTCCTCTCTCTCTCTCTTACCTTGCCGCCCGCCATGGGCGCCGGCCGTAGTCGAGGCCGGGACGCTGACTCGGCAAGCTTGGAGACGCCATCCTGCCCGAGAGGACTGGAGATCTGTCTCGGGGCGCTGATCGTCGGTCGACCTTTTCTCTTTGGGCCGCTTCGAAGCGAGATCTTGTTGCGCTCGTCTGACATGATGGTTTCGTGTTGTCGAGTCGTGTCTTGTAAGCGTTTCCTGCTTCTTGTCTGTCTTCACCAACTCTCGTCCGAAGTGCCGGTGTTCAGCCGTGCGCCCACGTTGTAAGCTACCGGGTATGCGAGAGCTGTAAATTCGATCCCCAGAGACGACAGGGCCAGGTGAGAAAAATAAAAAAAAAAAAAAATCAAAAAAAAAAAATCAAGTCCATCAAAAATTATCCCAGGTCAGCGCTGGTGCACGCTGCCGCCTCTAAGCTTCTGCGACGAGGCCGACTCTTCCTTTCCTGCTCTCTCGACAGCTGCCTTCCTTCCCTTGAAACAACTACATCTCTTCCTGCCTCGAAAGCCATCATCTCATTCATCCGTCCGTCCCTCACCCGAATCGACAGCACAACAAAACCACCCCATCATCGTTCCATTAAACAGCCTTCCTCTCTCTCCCTCCTCGGCCACCAGCATGGTGCAGACCTCGACCGTCCTGACGGCATCGGCCGTGTCTCTCGCCGCCACCGCCGTAGTCGGTAAGCAGAACAGAACAAAAATTAAAAAAAAACTGTCCAATGGGTCGACGGACGCCTGAAACGTCTCGTCACCAGCATACGCCGTCTACTTCGATTATCGCCGCCGCACCGTCCCCGAGTTCCGCCGTGAATTGCGGAGAAACGAGCGGCGTCAGGCTCGCGCCGAGAGGGAAGCGGCCGAGGCGTCGACGCGCCGTCGTCGGGAAGCTATCAAAGCCAAGGTCGACGCCGCCAAGCAAGACGGTTTCCCCACCGGCGTCGAGGAGCGCGAGACCTTTTTTAACGACCAGGTCGGCACTGGGGAGTTGCTGAGCGCCGATCGTATGACTTCTCCTTGCCATCGGATAATGCGGCCGTTACTGGTTACTGACGGACTTGTCTGCAGCCTCGAGCGCCGTCGAAGCGGCTCTGGCTTTCTACAAGGGCCTCAAGGTCTATCCCGCACCCGGCGAGCTCATCAAAATCTACGACAATACCGTACCCAAGGTTTGTCTTTTTACTTGCTTTACCCCCCCCCCCCCTATCGAACCGTTGCTGACGTCTCCAACTCCAGCCTATACTAGATATCCTGGCCGAGATGATCGCCTACGACTCCAGCCTCGACATCCGCTCGCGCTCCACCGGCCAAGGCATCGACCTGGGCGAGATCCCCAACGTCGGCCTCGACTAGAATCGATACACCGACCTGAGCGAGATTCCCGTCTCCAGAGAACACACCGGCACTTTCGAGTGGTACGGCTTACCGGAAGCTGGCGAGCTCCCCGGCTCCGGTTCAGATAGCGAGTCTGATGATGACATTGTATCGAGCGAGGAGCCTCTGGAGACAATCACCGAGGAGGACGTCGTATAGAAAACATGGAGGCGACATAGTCTGCCCTATTGTGTACTATTATCGTCACGGACTGAAGCTACGCATACAGCGCTGAAAATGCGAACGTCTTTTTTTTGTTTCTGGCACCTCTGAACCAGTGCTTCATGTACCGCTGGTCAAAGCCCTGTTCTACGGTTTCCCCTTGACCGGAATCATGTCAGGGCCTTTCGACACATGTGCGTTTTCCCCCATCATGGCTTCATCTACGTCCTCTCTCCCTCGCCCGGCTCCGGCTCCGGTGGCCGCTCCCGAACGACCGTCACCTCCATGCTCCGCCCCTTGCGGTCTACCCTCTGATCGCGAGGATCAAAGCCGCCGTTCCCCCACAGCGCCCACTCGGGCGTCGGCGCACCCATGTAATCCTCGGGCGTCCAATCCCCATCCGGCCCCCTTTCCTCGAGCAGGTCAAAGAAACGATCGTAGTCGATGTGCGTGTGCCACACGCCGCCGACGCGGAACCGTTCACTGGCGAGCAGAACGCAGCAGCTGTGAGCATGCTCGGCTGCGATGCCGTAGCCCAAGCCCAGGTCTGCGAGGCGAGAGTTCAGGGCGCGGACGAAGTCGCACACCTCCCAGTAAAAGGGCACGTTGGACATGGATATGCCGGCATTGGCCGACGTCGACGTGCCGCAGTAGGTTACGCCCTTGACCTCGACGAAGCAGGGCAGTCCGCGTTCCACCAGACGGGCATATCCCTCGACCTCCTCGTCAACGTTGAAGCCCTTGACGAGGGTGAGTCGAAAGACGGTGCGGTGACGGAAACGCTTCTCGCGCAAGATGTCCAGACACCGCTGGAAGCGTTCCCAGAAGTCGCGGTGGAGCGGCCTGTCGATCTTGCGCAGAGACTCGCGGTTGGACGCGTCAATGGACACGTACAGCTGCGTGACGGCCTTGAGAGCGGCCAGCTGATCGGGATGCTGGGCATTGCAGACGAGGAAGGACGAGATGCGCTCTGCGTGCAGCAGGGCGAGAAACTCGTCGATGTGAGGGTAAAAGATGGGCTCTCCGACCAGCGACAGCGCGCAGTGTCGAATGCGTAACGCCTCAGCGTACCGCTCAGCGCGCACGCCTGGCACGCCACGCATCATGCGAATCTTGCTATAGTGACCCTCCTTGACGCCACGGAGGATCAAGTCAGGCGGATCGACGACCCAGCGCCACGTCGTGCCGACTGGGTTGGTGCCGTGCCGCCAGCAGAAGACGCACTTGTTGGAGCACGAGAGCGAAGGCGTCGTCTCCATGCACTGGTGCGAGTTGATGCCGTAGAGCGAGTACTTGTAGCAGCTGCCGCGGCCACGGAGCGCAGACTTGGTCCATCGGCAGATCTTGACGCCCGAGTGTGTGCCGACGATGGAGTAGCCCTGTTTGGTGAGAGCGGCGTACGTGGGTGAGCCGCGAGGAACCATTTCTTTGACGACGGGCATCTGCTGGCCATATGTGGTGAAATCGACGGCCAGGGGCGGCTTGACCTTTGTCGTGCTGCCGCCCGCGCGGACCATGTTGCCCAGATCCTCGACATCACCCAGCACCACCCCTTGATCAAGCGTTTGGCCGTCATCGCCACCATCGTCATCGTCGCTCTCAACGGCATTGCCGCTTCCGCGCACGCCGAGACCCAGGTGTCCCGTCCGGGCGACATCGACGACAACGTCCCGAACACCGGCAGCCCACTCAGCGAACCGCTGGGCATGATGCCTCTTCACGTCGCCCATTCCCACGGGATACGCGCGCTTGCGGCCCGTCAGCTTGGACATGCACTTGTCCAGCTCGATGGCCTGGAAGCAGAAGCCCTGAGCCTCGTCCGGCCAACCCTCCCTGTCGCCGTAGCCAAAGACAGAATAGCCCAGAAGCGAGGCGAGAGGCGCCGTGTCGATACGAAAGTCGTGGTGCGTCTCGCGCAGATGTTGCAGGAGAGTGTCGTTGATGCTATCGACATTGTAGCTCGGAATCAAGAAGAGGTAGAATAGACCGGCCTCAGCGGGAGACATGGGCGGAGCAATGAAGAAATCGTCAAGGTCTATCTCAGCAAGGTCGTACACCTCGGGTATCAGAAACGGTCGTCCCGTCTCACGCGCAAGCTGGTCCGTAGCCGCAGCCAAGTCAGCCCGATAGTCGAGCGCCAACTTGGTAGTCGTGTCCGTCACAGAGGAAAAGAAGACGATGAGCTTGACAGGCGGCATCGCGGTGACGACGTCGGCTTCTCGTTTGACCGCCGCCTTCTTCACGGCGCCGCCTTTGATTCTCCGTGGGCCGCTGTTAGTCTTTTCAGACAGCGCAGCCTCGTCGCGGTAGACGTCAGGCAGCGCAACGAGCTCCACGTCGTCATCGTGACGGCGCAGGAACAGTCGTATAGCGACGAGAACAGCGACAGTGCCGAGGATGAGGGACGTGCGATGGGCGTGCCAGAGGTCGACGACGTCTGGCGTCGCATGAGTCAGCTCCGACGGGTGAGAGAGAGGAGACGGGTTGGGGCTGCGCACCGTCGATGGTTAACAAATACGGATGCCAGCCCAGGGCCTCCATTCCGGGCGGTCTGGCTGAGGCGAGCCGGACGTGGTGAGGATCTATGAGCATCTGCCGTCTAGCTTTGCTCGTCGAAAAAAGCAAGCGGCCATAACCACCCCCACCGAATTATCGCTTATATACATATAACCACTAAGAGAAGGAGAAGATCCTAGAAGAGGATATACGATAATTGCCCCCTTAAAGCCTTTCCCTTAATAAATAAATACCCGACTATACTCGAATAGAAACCATTTATATACTAGAGGCTCACTAGAGTGCCTATCTATACATCATCCATCCAATCCAGCTCCTCCACCTTGTTCTCACCGCACCGTCGATGGTTAACAAATACGGATGCCAGCCCAGGGCCTCCATTCCGGGCGGTCTAGCTAAGGCGAGCCGGACGTGGTGACGATCTATAAGCATCTGCCGTCTAGCTTTGCTCGTCGAAAAAAGCAAGCGGCTATAACCACCCCCACCGAATTATCGCTTATATACACACAACCACTAAGAGAAGGAGAAGATCCTAGAAGAGGATGCACGATAATTGCCCCCTTAAAGCCTTTCCCTTAATGAATGAATACCCGACTACACTCGAATAGAAACCATTCATGTACTAGAGGCTTACTAGAGTGCCCATCTATACATCATCCATCCAATCCAGCTCCTCCACCTTGTTCTCACCAAAAAAAAAAAGCCATCTATATATACAGTCCTCCATCTAAGAAAGCATCCTCGAGACATCCGCCGCTCGGGTATCCTTTGCCTTGCCCCCCTTCTTCGCCTTCTCGCAGAACGCCTTGCCGACGAGCTCGCGTTTCTCCGACTGGATCGTCAGCACCCGCTCCTCCACGCTGTCCTCCATCACCAGCCGCCAGATGGTCGTCTCCCGTGTCTGGCCCAGCCGATGCACCCTGTCGATGGCCTGGTCCTCGATGGCCGGTGCCCACCCTGAGCAACGTCAGCAACGGACGGGTCTGTGGATGCCCCGTCAACCACTCACAGCTGTCCGAGAGTATCACCGTGTCGGCCGCCACCAGGTTGAGGCCAACGCTGCAGACGGCCAGGCTGGCAAGCATCACCCTCGTGTCCGCGTCGTGCTCCAGCGCCTCAATGGCCCTATCCCGCTTGTCCGCATTCATGCTTCCATCGATCCGGCTAAACCTGAGCCCCGCTTGCGCCAGCTGGTTCTGAACAATGTTCAGGAAGGACGTCCACTGCGAAAATACAATCACCTTGGACCCCGGCTTCTGCGTCGTCGCGCGCACGATCTGGAGCAACGCCTCCGTTTTGGAGCTCTGCGTGTCCGTGTCAAAGTTGTCGTCGGACGCGCCCTCGGGAGCTGGCTCTAGCAGACAGTCCTCGGTCAGGGAGTTGCGACACATGGGACACTTGTGTTGGATCTGGATGGCCTTGGTGATGCACGGGCGGCAGAAGACGTGCTTGCAGTTGGTGATGACCGGCGCCGATGGTGCCTCGTAGCAGATGGCGCAATCGTCTTGGTTCTCGACGTAGAGTCGCAGGGCTTCCTGCAGCAGTGCCCGATTCTTGTCGTTCAAGACGACTACTTTCTCGTCCTCGAGTAGCTTCATCAGGTCGTCGATTCGCTCCCTGCAGAGCGTCCAGTGATTACATCTGGCAAGATCAGCAGCCACGACATCAGACGGTACCCTCCCCTTCTGGCGTACGTACGTTTGTCTTAGCCGGAGCAGACGCTCGAGAACATTCTGAAACCGACCCTTTTGTCCGGCAGAAGACCGCATCTGATACTCTTCCAACGCGCCTCGAGCCTCAGACCTATCAGGCTGTCAGCATCGCGTCCGCGTGCCATCTTGTCAAGCCGACGTACAGCAGGGCGTCGTATTTCACTTTCTCAGTCGGATGGAATGAGATGCGATGCAGGTACTCCTTCTTTTCCGGCAGCTTGAGGTCCACAAACTTCATGTCCTTCCTGCGTCGGAGACAGAGGTCCTGGACGAGGGCCTGGAGGATCGCCTCGCCACCGCGCTCTCCGGCAGTCAGCTTGCGGGTGACGCTGGTGTTGAAGATTTCCGCTTGCTCGATCCCCCCTGTAAGATGGAGGAACTTGACCAGCGAATGCAAGTCCTTGACCGAGTTGATGCTTCGGATCTTGTCAGATGGCAGTCGCATTGAGACAGGGGGAAGCAACAAGACTTACATGGGCGTCCCGGTGAGGACCCAGCGAGACTCCGCCTGAAGCTCGCAGGCAGCCAAGGCCACCTTGGTTCGGGCATTTCGAATCGTGTGGCCCTCGTCCAGGACGACGCGTCGCCACTTGGCCGACTTGTCCAGCAGTGTTCGATGGCCCTTGTCGATTTCCCTGGCCAGCCTGCCGTAACTCGCGATGACGACATCATACTTCATGAGCTCCTGCGCCGTCATCCTCTTGTCCCCGTGATAGACCAAGACGCTCGGGGCCCGGTCCGGCCTGACGTGTCGGGCGATTTGCTGCTTCCAGTTGCTCATGACACTGACGGGCGCGATGATCAGGGTCGGTCCGGGGCCACCCGTCAGAATCAGGCTGATGACCTGGAGCGTCTTGCCCAAGCCCATGTCATCGGCAAGGATTCCTCCAGAACATAACTTCGGTGCATTCCGGCTCACGAAGCCCGAGGCGAGATTCCAGAACATGCCCTTGTCGCCCTTCACCCACAGCTGCACAGGCCTTTCCGCGCCCTTGTCCGGGGCCTTTGGATGTTCCTTGGTAGTCATCCAGGCCAGGCCCTGCAGAAAGAAGGTCAGCGGATGCGGCGACGATCGGAGCATAGAGAGTAGACTCACTTGAAGCTGATATGGCAAAAGAGTCGATGCCAGCTGCGAGGGCTGCTCAGCCTTGGGCATGGCGGCCAAGTACGCCTCGTCGATAGCCAGCGTCTTGATGGCATCGACTCCCCTTCCAAACTCAGTCGCGTCGCTGTTCTTGATGAGTTCCTCGAGCGAAAGCTCTGCCTGACCCAGGCTGCTAGTGTCGGAACCGAGGCCGTACGTCGCCGCGCCGGCCTTGAGTCCCGTGGCCGCCCGCACAGCTTCAGCCATCTTCTTGGTTTGCTTCAGCTCGGTTACCTTGATGAGCTTATTGGCTTTGAGCTCTTGTTCGACGCGCTCACGCTCGGCCGGATCGCTGGGCCCGAAGAAGGACAACCGCACGGGGCAATCAAACATGCCCTTTTCTCCCGTCAATTGTGCCTCCAAGGTGATGTCGCCAGAGTCCTACAAGGTCGTCAATCGCGCCGTCAGGCAAGCTCAGGGGCATATAGGTGGGAATACCATGTACGGGGCAATCTTCTCGACTACCTTGCGAGGCAAGTGTCCGATCTGCTGATGCAGCACGTTGTCGACGCGAATCGCATTGCTATCGTACTGCTGGGCGTCAGCCACGGAACGGTATTGAGGCCCTCATCTCGCGACGTGCCTGGTTGTCAGGCTCCCTGCGGCAGAGAACAGCCTCTCCGGGAGACGCATATCCATTGTAGTACCGGACGCCAACAATCTTGCCGTCTAAGCTGTTGTCAGCTCTAGAGCTGGCCGAGTGATCAATCAGTTGGACACACCAAAATGGCCGTAAAGCTCAGTTGCAGGCTCATCGTGGTCCTGGGTCAGATCGACAGGGTCCAGCTCTTGAGTGCCGGCTTGTGAAGGGGCCTCGGTCGTCCAGTCACCCGAGACACCGTCGGCCGTGGTAGAATTGGTAGTAGTGGCTGCAAGGGCGGGCCGTTTCGCACGGGCCGTGTCATCCTGTGTCAGGTCGACGACACCGACGGGGCGCTTTCTGGCTCTGGCAGGAGTGGGAGGAGGCATGGCAGATACCTTAACGGCTGACCTAGGCGCAATATAGGTACCTGGTAGGTAATTGCCAGAAGGACGTCAATTGATGCCGTCTCTCGGTGGAGCAGCTCGTGCTTGCGGCACCTTCTCGTGGCGCGTGCGCGAGACGCGAAGCGCGACTCTCCATGGGGCTCAGGCCTAGAGCCCCATCCACGGCATCACGTGATCTGAGCACCAAACTCGGTCTATGGGGCGAGGCCTTCCCTTTCAGGACTAGCGTCAATCACGCCATCGAGGAGCCTCAAGAGGGTGAGGCCAAAAGGACTCTTTTATAATCAGACTTCCCTCCTTTCCTCATTTTTCCTCTTTGCAACGTCAGTCGTCATGTCGAAGCTGTCAAATTCATCCCTATTTACATGTGGAAAGTTGTCGCTCATTCTCCTCTAGACACATCCCGATCCCTCATCTCAGCCTCTCATCATCATCTTCTCTTCAGATTCCAGTGAACGAGGAGAACGCAGCGCTCAAAACGACGCAGACATGACACCATCGACCGATCCCTCGAAGCCGTTCCCAGCCATGCCATCTACTGCTTGAGCACCCGGCCATACGCCGAGTAGTAGTGGCACCCGGGCACGTGGCTGCTGCGACCTGTCCTCTCGTCGAAGATGTGGCAGCCTTGCCGGGCGACGTTGGGCGGCGTGTACACTGCGAAGCCGCAGGGTGTCAGGTCAGCACGAAGACAAGTGTCGTCCGCACAAGGAGCTCTTACAATGCAGCGAGACGGCAAAGTCGCTGCCTCGGTTTGAGACGCGGTGCAAACCGAGATCGTCGGCCATGTAAGTCACGGCGTTGTTCTTATATGTCCGCTCTGATATGACCGCCATGGCCTTCTCAACGCCCGCGTCGGGGAATGCATAACGCGTCTCCGTCAGGCTCCCGTACAGCACCTTCATCAGGCAGTGCGCGTTGCCGTGGTCGTGGATAGGGCTTCCCTTGCCGGGCGACCAGACCAGCACCAGCTTGCGATACGTCGTCAGCCCGCGTGGCCGGATGTCAAGACCGCCAGCACTCACCAGGTTACTCTTGCCGTTGCCCTCGTCGACGAGGTTCCGCGTGTATCCTCTGCTGCTATCCCCGAAGGCGAACTTGGACCACTCCCCCTGACCGCTGTCATATCCCTCCATGAGACGCGTCAGGTACCCGACGTCTACGTCGTCCGACGTCAATCCCGACGACGGTCCAAGGGCCTGCTTCAATGCCTGCACCAGCTCGTCGAACCGCTGCAACGGCACAGGCCCCGCGACGCCGTGGGCGCTCACGGTCGGGCATCCCGACACATGGTCGACGGTCATGACAGACGTGGTTGAGGTGTTGTGAGGCATGGCGGACAAGAAAGTGCTTTGCTACTGCTCTGAAAGTTGGATCGTGAAGCGTGCAAAAAGGAGGGGTTCGGCCACCTGCACCTTCCGCCCTGAGTCGAAGGGAGAAACGTCGGCTGATCGTGTCGCCGACTGTCGGAGCATGTGGGGTAGCCTTTAAGCCGAGCCTGAAGCGTCCATGGCAATGCGAAGCGAGCGCAGACCCTCCTCGGCTGCAGCCCTGGTTGGCTACCTGGGGGTGAAAAGTGGACGCCCAGGGGCTTTGCCGCGCGAGGTTACGAGGTTACGAGGCTACGAGGCTTCCAAGGCCCCCCGTGCACTTGTCTATTATTAGGGGTTAGTAGTTGTTGCTGGCTCCTAATCCCTTCGGGTTCCCTTCGGGTTCCCTTCGGGTGGACACGGTAACAATGCGCTTGCCAAAACGCGCGTCTTTGGAATGCCTGACTTGTCCGTATCTGTAGCATCTGTAATCCTTTGCTGTATTCCTTTTCCGAGATAGGGAATGCGCTCGCCGAAGTCCCGTGGGTCCCGCTCCGGGCGCCGGTCGCCGCCCGGACCTCTCGCCGCTCCACGTGGCCCCGAGCCGTCATTCCCTCCGTTGTCGATCCCGACACGCTGCCGTTACGTCTGTTCGTATCATGGCGACGCAGCAGACAACCAACTCACTCGTCAACGGAAGCCTGCTCGTAAATGCATAAACACCCCATGACCTAGTCAAAACCTAGCCACCCACCTACCCACCCACCAAGGGGCATGTCTACGAATACACAAAAGTCTCCTCTTCCTCTTCCGTCCGAAAACCATGCCTCCTCGACGGTTCGGGGTATCAGGCCACCGAGGGAGTCAACCGAGCCACCTCGAATAGGCCCACCGTATCCGGTCCAGGGCCTTGGCCTGGATTTGTACCCCCTTGATGTTGGCAAGGTCGTCCAAGTCCTCGAGAAAGTCCCTCTCCGCCTCGCGCGGCAGCATCTTGCTCGCCAGGATGCGCAGCTCGTGCACCTCGCACAGTAACAGGCCGTGATCTCTATACGAGAGCACGTTGTTCTCCGTCGGCCGCGCCTCCGAAAGGATCCGGTCGATGTTGCGCAGGAGGCGCGTCACTCGACACGTCGTCGTACTACGGCGCTGCCCGCTCCGGCCACCCAAGACGCCGCGCAGGTACTGGACCATCCCGATGGTGACGAGGACGCCCGGCGTCAGCCCGACGAAGCCAAATACCAACTCCTGGCTCTTGAGGAGAGAGTCGATACCCGCCATGGCCACCTCCAGGTCCACCTTTGTCTTCTGCACTTGAATCAGGAGAGAGCGGACGAGATCTCCGCGCACGGCGCCCATGAGCGGCCTCTTAAGATCCTTTTCGTACGCCCGCAGCACCGGGGTCACGTCTCCCTCGGCCACCTTGGTGCGGATCTCGGCAATCTGCGCCTCCGAGATGCTGGAGCCGTCGACGGCGAAGTGCGGCTTGTCGATGGCAAAGTCCACCACCATCCGTTCCAGGCTCTGCCGGTCGGCCCTCAGGCTGTCCCTGCTCATGATGGCAATCTCGCTCGTCTCGTCGTGCCGGATGGTCCTGATGACCTTTTGCGTCGGCTCCACGACCCAATTGAGCCAAAAGTCTCTCACCGTCGCGCCCAGGTTGGTGATCCAATCGACGATATCGGCCAGGCGGTTCATCAGGACGCGCAATAGAGTTGTCGACGACAGTAGGCCGACGAAAGCGGGTAGCCAGTAGCGGACGGCGCGAGGCGGCCTCCCGTTGGCCTGCGCAAGCGCCTGCATGGCGGCGGCGTGCTCCGGTAGCGACTCGTCGATGATGCGTAAGAGACGACGAGCCAGCGTAGCGGGTCGACCGGGCGCGTCGTTGTCCTCCAAGTGAATCGAAAGCTCTGGGTCTTCCTCTACGCCGCCAAACACCTTGTCCTCAAACACGTCAATGGACACATCCAAGACGCAAACTTCCTTGAGGACCATGTCCATTAGGGCGACGCTTCGCTCGACTATGCTCTTAAGATCCTGCGGCTCAGCCTTGTCGTCCTCATGACCAAGCTGAAGGCCCTCGTCCATGAGCACGCCCAGCCCGCTGGCGCTGATTTCCCGTAATTTCCGAAGCTTCGCCAGCCTTCGGCGGGCCTCGGCCCGGCAGAAGGCGACGGGGGACAGCACCTTGCGCTGGGGGCTGGAGAAGGAGCGATCTCTGATGCTCTGGCGCACGATATCGTACAGGCGACCCCATCCCGTGGAGAAGCCGGCGACCGTCGAATGCACGAATTGCATGCGGTCCATGCTGACCAGACAGACCTCCCGAGTCCATGACCATAGACGAAGGGGCGACGTCTGGACGGTGTAAAGGCTGCTGTACGTGTAAGAGCTCAGAACCTCGGACCAGTACCATATGTCGTCACTCAGCGGGGAGATGCGGTCGAGAAGGGCGTTGAGGATGACGCCATAGACCTGGATGGTGGCTTTTGTGACGAGCAGCCATTCGAGCTCAGCCTCGTAAGCGCTCTGAGGAATGGGGAGGAAGGCAGCGTCGTCGTGCGTTTCGGACGGTAAGCCGGACTGTATGAGGAGGGCGCGGACGCGTTGGGCCGACAGTAGAGGCTGAGAAGACGACGTGGTGCTGAGCGACTGGACGATACGCAGAAGCTGATCCGGCCTCGGGGCGGAATAGGCTTCGAGGGCGGCATAGACGTGCTCATCGGCATCGTCGGTTCCGTTGTCGGAGACGGTGGTGGAGAGGACAGGAAGCCGATCGAGGTAGGCATCCAGGCGACGGACCTGGCTGCGAGAGGCGCATTAGTAGGCGCGGCGACAATGATGGAGACGCCGACTCACTCGGAGACGAGGGACATTTCAGTATGGGCTAGCGCCGAGGCTGCAGAAGCTCTACGGGCATTGGGTATTGGTCAGTCGTGATGATGAAAACGGGCGAGTTGGTTGAGGGCTCTTTGATGCGCCCATGACACGGCGCGGGAGGAAAGAAGGCGGCTGTGAAAGGGAAGGAGCGAGGCAGTGTGAAGGAAGGGGAAAGAGAGAGACTCGATGTTGGAGAAAGAGAGAGGGAGACGGAAAAAAATGGAGGAGCTAAGCTGAAGATTTTTGCGATGCTGCGATGCTGTGGTATTGGTTCGAAAGATGAGAGACTGACTGCGTGCTAGCTGCTACCTAGGTACAGTGACTTATCAGGCGAAACGAGCATGCGCATGTACTTTCGCTTACAATTTATACGGACAGTTGACATGATTTTGCTCGTTTCTCGTAGCAGGCCACTGTACCTAGCAGGACGGTGTTGGCGGTGTGCCGAGTCGGTGTGTTATTGACACAGCATCATTATTTTCCCCTTTATTTTCAGATAATGAATGACCGATACAGGCTTGCCGACGGAATCACAGCAGTTGAGCATGTATCTCCGACACGATATACATACTTGGACCCTGCATTCCCGATGCAATCAATCTACCTTAGGTTAGGGAATCCAAAAGATTCGCCCGGGACGAGACGCGCCAGGTCAGCTGATCTTGCGGGTCCCGGAAGGTCGGCTTTCCAGTGGGCTCATTCTCTGATGCTTTCCGCTGACTGGCTCGGCGACCCTGCGCCACAGAAGTATTAGCTAAAAAAGTACTGACTACCTAGCTACAGGTGAGCCCTATGCTTGGTAGAGACGTATCCTAGACATGGTCGCCACCGCCTCATCAGGGGCAATTCGTACAGATGCCGTGCTTTTTGTCTTGTCTTTCAATCTCCTCGAAAACCCTCGGGCAGCCCCCCTCACTACGCGAGCTCTTTGTCGACACCCTCAGCCTCCGCAGCCAGGCTTCGAGGACCTATATTATCTCATCAATCTCCCTCCCTTAGCCTTCTGTTTGGTGCCTCCTCTCTTGTCCCCGTCGACATGGACGTCGTGTGAGTCTAGCGACGCTGTGCCTCTCCTCTCTTCCTCGTTCTGACGTGGAGCATCGCAGAAATGCCACAGCTAAAGCCCTGGGCAACCAGACCCAGGACTACTTTACCGTTCTCGATGAGGTCTCCAAGACCAGTCTTCACCTCAACTTTGCCGAGCGTCTCTGGGCCGTACGTCTTCTCCGGATGGTTGACTGTGGCCGACGTCTGACGCTTCTATAGGCTTGGTATCTTTTTATGCAGAATGACACCCTCGCCACCGGCATCATGAGCTTCGTCATGCACGAGATTGTCTACTTTGGCCGCTGCCTTCCGTTCATCATCATGGACAAGATCCCCTACTTCCAGCAGTACAAGATCCAGAACCAGAAGATGCCGACACTCAAGGAGCAGTGGGACTGCGCCGCCATCGTTCTCGTCAGCCACTTCACCGCCGAGTTGCCGCAGATTTGGTTCTTCCACCCCATTGCCACCTTTTTCGGCATGGACTACGGAGTGCCTTTTCCGCCGCTGTGGAAGATGGCCCTTCAGATTGCCATCCTCTTCGTCATGGAAGACACCTGGCACTACTGGTTCCATCGATGCCTGCACTACGGCCCGCTTTACAAGGCCATCCACAAGATGCACCACACATACTCTGCGCCGTTTGGTCTGGCGGCCGAGTACGCGTCCCCCATCGAGACGATGCTGCTCGGCATGGGCGTGGTTGGGTCACCGATCCTGATGCTCTGCGTCACGGGCGACCTGCATCTGATTACCATGTACACGTGGATCATTCTTCGCTTGTTCCAGGCCATCGACGCTCACAGCGGCTACGACTTTCCCTGGAGCCTGCGTCACTTCCTTCCCGTCTGGGCCGGCGCCGATCACCACGACATGCACCACGAGAAGTTTATGGGCAACTACGCCTCGAGCTTCCGCTGGTGGGACTACTTTCTGGACACCGAGGCCGGCCCGGAGGCCCACAGGCGCCGGCGCGAGAAGAAGCTCAAGGCCATCAGGGAAGCCAAGAAGCAGCAATAATAGTCTGGTAACTGAGATGACTGGCGTCGCGAAACGGATGGTGGCTGTTGATAATAGGAACACGGGCGTCGCAGTGGAGAGTGCGCATGTCGATCAGAGAGGCCGATGGCGTTTACTTGGCGTTGGGAAAAGTCGTCCAAGGGGCATTACAAAACATTGTATATAATTTGGCGACGGCTACTTACCTAGACTTACTTCTTCTCCCCGCAGCAGTCTCCCGCGTCGGTAACGACCTTGGTCAGGAGCTCCTGAGCCGCGCCGCTAGCGGGCTCCTTTGTGTCCACCTCGTGAAAGTCGCCGGCGATGCCGTCGCAGATGGCGGCCAAGCGGACGTCTTTATCGGACAGGCCTCGGGGGTTATGCGTCGTCCATCGAACGAGCACGACGTTGTATACCTGGACACGTTATGCACGGCGAGAGAAGCAAAGAGAAAAGGACGCCGTACGTTGGACCATTCGGGGTGGTGATTATGAATCTTGGCCTGAAGGGCGACGGCCGTCATGAAGTCCTTGAGCACAACCTCAGTGACTGAGAAAAGGAAGAGGCGCCAAGGGAACGACGGCAGCGGCATCGGCGAGATCACGTTACCCAAGCTTTGGCAAACGTCTTGAAGCTGAAGGGCCGCTCAAGCGCGCGGCCATCGGCGGCAAGCTGCCAACGGCCACCGGCTGACGGGAGGAGGGAGGCGAGATCGGGCTCGAGGGCGTGAATGTTGGTGCCGGGCGCGAAACACGGCTGCTTCTGCCGCATGGCGGTACAAGAAGATGGCGGCGAGAGGGACGAGACGGAAAGACGGCGCACTGCTGGCCTCGAAAGCAGGCGGCTCACCAGCATGATACACAACAGCGACGATGCAACACAAGCCACGTGCCCTCGATTATTCCCTCCCCCAACCAAAAAAAAAAAAAAAAAAACCAAAAAAAACCGAAGACAAATCTCGTGTATGCCGCTAATCCACATCGAGCATCAAGCACCGAGATGACATTAGTAAGCACATCCCGAAATCTCCCCTCCCCTCCGCCCCTCCTCCCCACCCCACTTCCCTTCCAGCGCGTAACAACCGAACCGTCCCCTTTTTCCCCCGCCCCCCTCCCCCCCGTCGCTTTTCTCTTCACGTCAGCAAATTTTTTTTTCCCCCTTCGCGAATGCTGACTCAGAGGGACGGAGAGCAATGCAGCAGACGACGGGCGCCGGCAATCAAGGTCAGTCATGATGGGCTCGTTTTTTTTTCACCCCCCTAGCCGGTTCTGAGTCGAGGCGTCCGCGCGCTGCGACGACCTCAGGGCCACGCGTCGGTTTGCCGAGAGGGAAATCGATGTGTCCGCCTACGGCTGAGTGGCCCCGCCTGGTTCCCTCTCTCTCTCTCTCTCTCTCTCTTTCTCTCACACACACTCTCTGTGTCCCTCTGGCTCTCTCTTTTTCTGTCGGGGGTGTATTTTTTTCCCCCCCTTACTGCTTGCTGCCGCTGCTGGTGGCCAGGCTGGGCAGCGAGTCCATGCGTTCTGCTGGCCTGTTACGCCTGTGCGGGCTCGGGTCAGCGCCTGGCAGCGCCTATGGCGGCGCCTGTGTGCCGCGAGGAGGGTCCCCAAGTCCCTCCTCCCCCCCCCGACCAACCGCTACTGCTACAGCGAGCCTGCAGCGAACCCCAGTCCATCTTCACTTCACACACAATCTCCTCCTACTTCCATGATCCCTTCGTCGCCCCCTTTTCCCCGCTGCCTCGCCGCGCTGATTCGGGGGCGGTTCGGCTGAGAGATAAGATACAGAGCAGCACCTGCGCGCGCAGCTCGAGCTCTTGCAGCACCACGAGGTGGCTGCCTCGACGCCGGGCTCGACCGATTCTAGAGCCGCTCCGTCGCACTCGCCGCCTTCGTCGCGTCCGGCGAATGGATTCGACGACCTGGCCGCTGCCTCCCGCGACGCCGCCCGCGCCGTCCAGATCAAGTCCGAGGCCGAGGCCCACATCCACCCCGACCTCCGTGGCCCGCCTGCCGCTCCGGCTCCCAATATGATGCCCATGGCTGCCGCCGCTGCCGTCGCGGCCGCCGCCGGAGCACATAGCCCCGCTCCGGCTTCTACTCCGTCGCCCAGCACGGCCATCGCTCCCGCTCCCGCTCTCGTCCCGCAAACTCCGGAACAGGCCCTCGCCGCCGACGGCCGCAAAGCTAAGCGGGAGCTCTCTCAGTCGAAGCGAGCCGCCCAGAACAGAGCGGCCCAGGTGCGATTTCCCCCTGTCCCTGTCCCTGTCCCCCCTCGCTGACCCGTCCTCCGTTCAGAGAGCCTTCCGCCAGCGCAAGGAGGGCTACATTAAAAAGCTGGAGCAGCAGGTGCGCGAGTACAATGACATGGAACAGACGTTCAAGGCGATGCAATCGGAAAACTACGCCCTTCGCGAATACGTCATCCATCTGCAATCCAGGCTCATCGACCTCCAGGGCGAGTTCCCCCAACCACCGCCCAATATCAACCTGTCCCAGCCAACGGCGGCCCCCCTGCCGCCCTCGGCCGGAGGCCCTGACCAACCGCCCGCCAACCCCGGCGTCGGGACCCCGCTCGAGGCCGTCGCCCAGGCCGTCGCCGGGCTGGCAGCTCAGGAGCAGATGACGGACAGCCAGCCGCCGTATCCCAGCCGGGCCGAGGAGGATACGCGTACGGCCGACGAGATTAACCGGCAGCTTCAGTCTGAGGAGGGCGCTGCCCGGTCGTCCTAGGAGTACGGGTTTTCTCTGCCAGGACAGACGGCCGGCGTCGTTTTTCTACCCCCCCTATTACTCGCGTCATATTCCTGCCAATGATGGCTCTGGTTGATCTCGGGCGCCCTCCACCAATTCTTTACCGCCTCCCCCCCGTCTGTCCCCCAAAGCAGGGGCGCATTGTCCAGAATGGCCACTGCGGCGTTCCGGAATCACTATTCCCTCCTCCTGTTGTTTCCTTGGCTGATTTTTTTTATCTGTCCTCTCTCTCTCTCTCTCTCTCTCTCTCTCTGTCTCTCTCTTTCTCTTTTTCTCCATCTCTTTCCGGTTCTTATTCTTCGTCCTTGTCATGGTCTCAAAAACATCCACGATTATTACTACTATTGGCTTCTCTACTGGCTGGCTTTGGGAAGGGGTGGAGAGAGGAAGGAAGAAATTGGCATCGCGCCTCGGGCGTGGTCGCGCTTTCTTTGTTATCTAGGTTTTTTGCCATGATGAGGAGCTTTTGGGAGGAACTCATTGAGAAGAAGGGGGGGGGAGGAGGGGGAGGAAG
>LAZP02000650.1:0-10501 GCA_001272575.2 Ophiocordyceps unilateralis
GTGGGGGGGGGGGGGAGGTGGGGGGGGGGGGGGGGTGTGTGTTCACCCTGATTCAGCTGCACATGCATACTACCTACGTTCCTCGAGGTGGAAGGGTACCTGGCAGGTGCCAGTATCAGGTACCTAGTTAGGTATCCCCAGATGAGTAAGAAAGTATACCTGCTAGAGCAGGCTGCACAAGGGGACCAACAAACGTTGCTATCCGTACCTGGTCCGGCAGCTCGGTCATCGTACCCGGTTGAGTCTAGGTGTGCTTTAGTGATGGGGAAAAAAAAGGGGGGAGGAGGGAGGGACGCTGGCGACAGCATGCGAGCTGACCTAGGTACCAAGATAGAATACTCTTCGCCTCCCAATCTGCACACTCGCAACCCTATGTAAAGTTGGCCTATGCGTCGAATACTAATAACATGCATCCGTATTGATGTCGAATTTGGTCACCCCCCTCTTCATTAGCTGAACTGTGAGCTGAATATCGAATCGGAAGCTCTTAGGGCTTCGGTAGTGATTACCTTGGGACAATGGCATGGGTGGGGGTGGGGAGTATCCTCTGCACGTGTCAGGGCGAATCATCACGGTAGGTTTTCGGCCGGTAGAATACAATAATTTTATGCATTTAAACACTGCGAAACGCCATGGACACTTTGCCACCCCTGAATGCTGATTGAGCATGTACATATCAACGATAACACGTTCCTACCCTGAACTCCTACTGTCTGTCAGGGCCTCAACTCCAACCTCAAGTCCCAAGAGTTCCAGGACAGCTTTGACGCCTGCTTCGAGTGAGCCCACGTTTCACCAATAGGTAGGTAGGTAGGTAGGTAGGTAGGTAGGTAGGTAGTTGGCTACATTGAAGTACCTACCTACCTCCTAGCCACGTACATGCCATTACAGTACCTCCGTCGGCCAAGGCAACTCTGACTGCGATCCGCTATTAGCCTGGCTGCCGCCAGCCGTTCCACTTCCAAAGGGAGACGGACCGCTTCTGCTAGCACCTCTTCGGCCCTCGCCCTACCTGGCAAGCCCCGGAGTCCGCACGGATGCGTTCCTCGGGAAAGCGACAGATTTGCCCACCTACGTAGGTAGGTAACTACGTAGTTCGGCATTCGGCACCGGGCAGCATCCCTTTACTGCCGCCATGCCTCCTCGAATGCCCTTGAATTGAACACTTCCGCTATCTACTAACGGTTTTCTCTGCAGCCGCAACTTCCGTCTCGTCGGTGCTTCGTATCGCCCCCCCCGCTGTTTGCTACCACTTCATTCTGTTCTCTCTGCGCCTGCGATGCGTTCGTGCCCTCCCAAGAGATCTCGACAGAGCTGAGTACCACAACTTAGAAAAGACACCTAGATGATAAAAACTAAACGTAACTCTCAAGGGCCATACACCTTCTTCACCGCTCATCACCTACTTACTACTCAAGGACCGGACATCTTCATATGAATACCCTGCACACCTACTTCCTTCAGGCTACTGCAATCCGCCGCCCCAGGCTTCGGACTTCATTGCGCGATAGGTGCTTCACCGCCATCATCCACGGCGGCTTCCTTCTCCGCTGGAGAACAGGTTGATTTGACCTTTTCATGTTTGGATGCGTACGGATACCCGGCTAGTGACGCCCAAGCCCATGCATACCTGGTCACAAGCTCTCCCATGCCGACCTCGGTGCTGCAGCCCTCACCATATACGAGCATTACAAGTCCTTGCGCATCCCAATATTTGTCGCTGCAATACACCATCTAATGCCGTCAAATGTGTGGGCCCCATCTCGTGCTGAACAGTCTCACCGAAAGCAAGAGAATTATGCGCGGACACTTGGAGTGGAACGGAATAAAGAAAAAAATTCACAGGACTGCAGGCAAGCCGAGGCGTAGGATCCGAATTCGCCTGCCAACATCGGCTCCAGCCATTTCCTGACCCTCACCGTCATCGGCTATGAATTCGACTTCTCTTCGGGGTCCGTCTTCAACTCGGCGGCCTTGTCAGCATCTGCGCAGGCCGTTGCTGCCTGAACCTCGTCCTTCTCAGTTGCAGCAGGCTCTTCTTCCAGTGTCCCGTCGAGCGTAGTCGGCACAAATTCCTCGTCAATTGCGGCCTCGGGCTCGTTACCTTTTCGGCTGCTGCTGCTGGCAGAAACGCCGACGGCCGGGACACACCCGTCCGCAATCTTCTGCTTGGTATCCATGACAATCTTTTCCACCTCGCTAATCTTGGCCACTGAGCCATCCGGCTCGACGCTGCAGTTCTTGGTATCCAGTTTTTGCGAGGCGGCTTCCCGGTCGAAGCGGACAATCATGCAAGAGAGGTTGTCAGTGCTGAAGCGACTGAGCGCGTGGTCGACCAGTAACTTGGAGGCTGCCGTCGGATCCTGCACATTTCGAACCAGATCGACCGCCTCCTGGTCGCTGCATACGTCCCAGAGCTGCTTTGCGGTCAGCGCAAGGCCGAAGACCACCTCCCTCGACGACAGTACTTACTCCATCGCATGCAATAATGATGAATTCATCGACGTCGGTCTGGATAACGGTTTCTGTAGTGTAGGGATGGCCTGTAACGAGGGATTTCAGGTACGCATCTCCGAGTGCTCGTGTGACCGCCAGTACGCCATTGACGCGGTTGTTCAAGATCAACCCTCCAGCGTTTGAGATTCGTTTCCCTTCGTTCTCGTCGCTCCCTTTATGGTCGTACGACAGTCGCAGAGCTTTGCCGCCGCGGCAGAGGATGATGCGTGCATCTCCAACGTTGGCCGTGTAGAGGACACGTTGCCGAGTGACAGATGCCTTGAGCTTCGATAGGGCTCCATCTGTGGGCGGTACGATGGCCGCGTCAGAGCCGGCAGCGGTAGCTTCAATGTCCTGCTCCGACTTGACGTCGTTGGACTTGGCGGCAGCTTTAGCCGACGCCGCGGCAGCGGGCGCAATGGGCATTGAACCAGTGGCGGATCGATCGCAGGGCACACGATCCTCCCAGCGCAGAACAGCAATGGCTGCCGTGCAGCCGCTGTTCTTCAAGGGGAGCTTCTCGAGATGGGCATCGACAGTGGTGAAGGTCCGGTCTAAAAGCTCGGGGATGGCTGCATTGGGATACTTTCGTACAATGTCCTCGAGAACGATGTGCAGCTTCTTTCCGCACCAGTCCGCGGCAAAAGTGCCGGCGTGCCCATCGAAAATGGCGAAATAACCATTGTCGGACTGGACCATCTCCTGATGAGAAGTCTCCACCGCTTCTCCGCCTGCCTCGTCCTTCTCGTTGCCGTCGGTCGCGGAAGCTGGCGTGTCAAGAAAGTTGTAGAGGAAGGCATGCGTATCCTCCATGGTCCGCCGGCATTTCTTGTTCCTGTCTTCCCAGACGCCGACACGGAATGTAGACCTGGGTCCCGGCAATGATTCGCCGGCCGAGTTGTTCTGCTGGCCCTGAGGGACGGCGAGGGCAGGATCCTGCTTGCCCAACTTCTGCAGAGGCGTCTGCGAAGACGGCTCTGAATTGCCACGGCCGCTCTGCGAGAAGCTGAGAGAGTTTCTAGCCGAGGCCAGGAAACTGCTAGCTTTGCTCCCGACGCCGCTACCCCGACGCTTCTTATCCGTGGCGCCCCCACTATCGTTGCGTCCTTGGGGGCTGCCATTGCCACAGCGCTTCTCCCCGCTGGCGGCCTGATTTGACGATTTGACAGGGGTGCTCGTGCTGGAGTTGGACTCTGGAGAGGGTGACCTGCCCTCCGGCTTTGGCTCGCTCTCAGTCTTGGATCCCGAGGAGTTGGAACCCCCGCCAAACATCCTATTCAGCAGGCTGCCCCCCTGAAAGGAGAGACTGCGGCGCTTGTTACCTGCCAGCTTGTGGTTGGGGAGAGCGACGGGTAGGCGAGACGAAGTCAAACGGTAACGGAGTACGCTTCGTCCTTTCAGAGGCTGAAGTCGTCGGACAGAGTCTTCAGGAGAGCAAATGATGGATGGGTGGCCGTTGCGAGAGTTGAGATTCCCGGGGACGCGAAGCCCGAGGTCGCGGTGAGAATAGGCAGTAGGTAAGCACGGGTCGTCCCGGTCGGACTTTGGGAAGGCGGTCTGGAATGCGGAAACTGTGAGGCTGGAGTCAGAGTGAAGATGCTGGGATGACAGCTGAGAGGAGGGGTAACACCGAGTGACGGATAGTGACGAGCCTTGACAATAAATCATGGCATCGGGAAACGTGGCGCCTAGGTTCTTGAAAACAGGAGACCAAATAGCAGTGCGACAGAGGCTTTGTGCAGCCGGTCGGTGACCGGGCACAGTGACGAACGGATGGGACACAAAATGGGAGGGCCAACGCACGCAAAAGAGGCGCAGTAGGCACCACGTACCTAAGCGAAGCCGCAGGCTGTCTGTCGTACAAATGACGATACAGAAGGAGCGCCAATGAGCGCCGTCGACGAGTTCGCGAGCGTTGGTGAAAGTCGTATCCCCCCGGCGGAGGAGGGCGTCGAGAAGATGTGGTGACAGACGTTGGGAGGCGTGAAAGGGGGGGGGGGGGGGTGGGGGGTTCGCTTTTCGTGGTGATTGCGCCGACTTTCTTCTCCGGGCCAGGTACCTGTAGTCGCTGCCTCAATGCGTGAAAGCTCTAATGGCGGTAGAAACGTGGACACTTTAGCGCTACCTCCAGAAGCGCCTTCTTCATAGTTCATTTGCCGGTGCTTCTCAAGTACAGAACCCTGACATTCTGATACCCAGCCTTGGGGCCGCTAAGTATCTACCTACCTACCTACCTACTTCCTAGCCAATGCTACTAACCTCCTAGACCTTTAAAAACCCCGGCACCAACAGGCGGTACTACCAACCTACTACCAACCTAATAAAAGAGGTCGGGTAGGACCCCATACAAACCCACCTAGGTTGGTACATACAAACATGTGAACAGCTAGGTCAATGTTAGCGAAACCCCTTACGTACTCCAAGCAGGATGACGTGACGATAAAGACACCTGACATAGACGCCCGCCGAGGCGACGCCTAAAAAAGGGTGTCGCGTTTCGTGCTCGACTTTCAATAATGTAGGATATGAGCTTCTCCTAATACGTCGTCATCAAGTCTCTGGGTTTCGTGTTATCTCTGGTTTTGAGGCTGCTCTGGACGTATGTACGTAGTCTGGCAACTCTTTTGACACGAGACAGTGCCAACTCTTACCTCGGTACCCAGGTACGTAGGCTTCGATAGGCTTCGAGCTAGCTGATTCCCTCGATAATTTACATCATCGATGCCGACTGCTCAGGCACTGAGAGAGTCGGCGGTCTACTGGCAGAGTCGCTGTATCTTTTTTGAGGGAGGCCGAGGCAAAGTAGTTACAACTCCGCATGCGAAATCAATACGACACAAGACCCGAGTTGTGCGAGCCGTGGTGTAAAGAGGCGGGATTGCCAACGCCACAGAGCGGCTACCAACCGGAAATATCGTCCGGGCCGGTACGTTGTCAACAATACGCCTCAATGTTTGTCTCGCCATCGGGCCGTCATGCAGAGATGGTTCCGTCAAAGGCTCGGCACGTGTTGGTTTCACTCCAGCTGCATAACGAATCCTTCCCAGCCACGGCAATCAGCCAAAGTCCGGCGATAGCAACCGCGACGCCTAGCACTCCGAAACTCCTAAGTTTACCGACAGTGAGCCCCTCGTCTGCCAGCCGCGGTGTGAACCTCGACGACACCGCCAAACCGTGATGTCTGACACCGCCAAACTGAGATGTCTGGCTCAGGTGTAGGAGGCTGCGACGTGAGAGTGAACCCGGCCATTTCAATATGAGAGTGCGACGACGTCAGTCGTTGATGAACTCGGAACATTGCATAATTCTTGCGAATGCGAAGTCTTTCCCGAGCCCGCAACAGCTCTCCGATCATTTCCTCAAGCTGTCCAGCCTGGCTTGAAGATCATCATCGACGGGATCACCCCCGCTGCCGCCGCCGCCTACTGCTTGCGCAATTTTTCCTTCGGACGTCGACGAGTTGCCCAGGGCTGTCGGAGTTTCGCCAAGCTGTGAACAAATGGTCAGCCTTGCGGTGCTTGATTTGTCAGGACCAGAAACTGGTCTCACGGCTTGGTTGAAGTCGATTCCAATTTCCTCCAAGACTTGATCAACGACTTCGTCGCCTTCTTCCTCGATTCCGACGTCCATGGCGTCGTCGACGGCGTCATCCATCATCTCTTGTCTCTGCTCCATGATGTCGTTCTCACGCTCAAACTCCATGGCAATCCGTTGAAGCTGAGGCAGGTTCATCGACTTGTTCATGCTACCGAGAGCCATTGTCGCACCCTTCATGGCCTGCATCATCTGCTCGTTGGTGCGATAGGTCTGATCCACGGCATTCGTCAGCCCTCCGAGATCGGCTGTAAGCAGTTTTGCGCACCTGTAGCCGAAGCGAGATCTGCTGCAGCTGGCTTCGCATGGCAAAAAACTTCTCGACGTATCGCCGAGTGCGAACCAAGTCTTTGGCCTGGATTTTGCATGCGCCCATCTGGCCGTTCTTGGCGCTGGTCTTGATCTGTTGTATGAGCGTCTTCTCCTGCTTCTCAAGCTTGACGCGCGTCTGGTCGAGCTCCCTGATTGCCTTGTCAAGCATG
This sequence comes from Ophiocordyceps unilateralis, assembly GCA_001272575.2. Lineage (NCBI taxonomy): Eukaryota > Fungi > Ascomycota > Sordariomycetes > Hypocreales > Ophiocordycipitaceae > Ophiocordyceps > Ophiocordyceps unilateralis. The sequence continues at coordinate 6,573 of LAZP02000650.1, forward strand.
CGCTGATTCTTGCGCAGACGCTCCGCAGGCGTAATGCGCTTCCCGAACGCCCATTCCAGGATCTGGAAGAGGCCAGTCAGCCGTTGCGGCAGGGAGAGGGGAGCTCGGGTGCACCCGCGTTCATGTTGCCGCTCTGTCGTCTCCCACTTCTCGCACGGGCGACCAGGCTCGAAACGTAGGGGTCGCGTGGCAGGTCGTCGCAGGTCGTGGCAGATGGTGGCGCAGCTCAGACTCTGATGTAAAATGTAGTAGGTAAATCGCGAAAGCGCACAACGCTGGTCGGAGGTCGTCAACGATGAACGTGACTGTCCGATGGACGCAGACAGCGATGTTGCCCTACGGTGAAGCCCGGGCTTCGCGATTAGAAAGATCAGGTATAGATACATGCTGCCCTTCGCCCCGCGTCCTGGAGCCTTACACCCAAGGGGCCTGGCACAAGGTAGAGGTAGCAGTACATGTGTCAGCCTTGCGATCTACATGTACCTGTTTTGGCGGAGTCGAGTCGAGGTGGCAATGTATCCAGGAGGGGCGACGGAGCTCAACCACTGTGGTCGCTGTCCGCCCGACGTTCTACCGAGTATCTAGCCAATCACCTGTTACGACGATGGCTTGCATAACAAATATTCACAAGCGCCCCTCCCTGACGAGCGTTCCAAAACACCCTGCTTCGTTCATAATTTCAACCACCTACAGATACGAATAGCGGAAATTCGCAGAGCAACCGCAGAGCCGTCGAACATGCTGCCCGTCAACATCTAGTCGACATGAGCCAAGACTATTTCTCCGGCAAGGGAAAATCCCGCGCGCGCGGCGACTCCGACGCCGACGCGCAGCAAAGCGCCGCGCCTCCCAACTATTTGACCGTCGGCACCGGCTCCACCTCAGAACATGCGTCACGTCTCCTGAATATGCTGGATGTCGACTCCGGCTACGGTGGCAGCGTCTCGGGCGAGGAGCCCCGAGCAGCCATGGCCCGGGCTTCGCGGACCGAAGCCGTGCATCACGATCGCCCCCAGGCCGGCGTCCTACACCAGATGTGGTACAATTCGCAACGAGCCACACTGGGCCGGTCCATCAACAAGGTTCTGGATCTGCTCCAGAACTTGCGGGAGATGAACACAGCGTGGCCGGCACACTATCCGTCTGTCCAGCGAGATGCCACTTCAGAACGACCCTCGTCACGGCCCGGTATCCCGCACACGCAGTCGACGATGGAGGGGTTTGCCGGTGCAAATCCCGCTCACGGAGATTTCCCGACCCCTCTCCGAAGGTCTATGACCACGGTCGAAGCGTCGTCTGCCGAGTCCAGTCGAGCGGCCGAAAATCGACCGGCTCCTGAGCCACGGCTGGTCTCGCCCCAGATTGCGCAAGAATTTTCGATACTTAAGCTTGACTTGAAACTGGGGTCCTTCAATCAAGTCGAGCTAGTACACTCACTCGAGAAGGGCTCGATTGCGTCGCTCCTCGATGGGAAAATCAGCTCCAGCATGAAGCACCTGCTTTCCCTCCGGGAGCGCATTGAAGACACCTCTAGCAAGGTCCTCATCACAGGGGACCTCAATGCGGGAAAGTCGACTTTCTGCAACGCTCTTCTGCGGCGCAAGCTCTTGCCTGAGGACCAGCAACCCTGTACTGCCATCTTCTGCGAAGTGCTGGACGCGAGGGCCAACGCTGGTATCGAGGAGGTGCACGCGGTTCACAAGGATGCTGCCTACAATCGAAACGATGAGTCGACCTACGACGTCTTTGCCCTGGTGGACCTGGAGAAGATTGTTAGCGACAACGAAACATACACTCAGTGCAAGGTCTATGTCAAGGATATCAGAACCATCGATGAATCCTTACTGAATAACGGAGTTGTGGACATTGCACTCATCGACGCGCCCGGCCTCAACTCGGATACGACGAAAACGACGGCCATCTTCGCCAGGCAAGAGGAGATTGACGTCGTGGTTTTCGTCGTGTCTGCGGCCAATCACTTCACGCAGTCGGCCAAGGAGTTCATCTGGGCCGCGGCAGCGGAGAAGGCCTATCTCTTTATAGTTGTCAACGGCTACGACGCTATTCGAGACAAGGACCGGTGCCAGAAGCTGATATTGGATCAAGTCTCGGGACTCAGTCCGCGGACGTTCAAAGAGTCGTCAGAGCTCGTTCACTTCGTGTCCAGCAACGCGATCCCTGCCGGCCCGTCGCCTCCAGGCGGACCTGGAGGCGGCGGCAGTGGAAGCTCCAGCGGAGGGGGTGGTGACGATGATCCCGACGGCGGCGACTCCGGCCCCGACAAGGGCAAGGGCAAGGGCAAGGACTTGGACAAGCAACGCAAGTTTGAGGCTCTGGAACAGTCATTACGGCGGTTCGTGCTGGAGAAGCGTGCGCGTTCCAAGCTTGCGCCCGCGAGGACCTACCTGTTGAACATCTTGAACGACGTCAACACTCTGGCCACGGTCAACCAGGGTGTGGCGCAGTCCGAGCTGAACCGAGTCACGGCTGAGCTCAGGACCCTTGAACCGCAGCTGGAGACGAGCAGGAGAGCCGTATCAGAGGTTGGAGATCAAATTGATCAGGAAGTGGAAGATGTCTGCAAAGACGTCTACGATCACACACGTGCCGAGATCAACGCCGCCATCACTTACGCAGGCAAGTCTAACCACGACGTGCCATACCCCGGCTTCTTGAGCGCGTTCCAGTACGCCGACGAGCTTAAGGAGGCCATGCTCTCTCACATAGCCGATGCCGTCAGCGACTGCGAGGAATACGCGCGCAACAAGTCGGTCCAAGGCGTCAACGTCATCAAGCAGCTCGGACTTCTTCACGTCGGAGACGAATTCCAGAGCCTTCAGTTCCGGCCCGACGTCATGTTCCGCCGCAAGCGCGACGCCCTCGCCCGCCAGGTCGACGTCCCTACCGAGCTGTCGGACTTTGTCGACTGGTCCACGCTCTTACAACGCCAGGAGAAGTTTGCCGGCACGGGCATGGCGCTGACGCTGGCGGGCGCCTTCGTGCCGCGCATCATGGGCATGAGCAACTGGATGGATCAGGCGCTGACGGCGACGCGCCTCCTGAGTAACGAGAACCTGCAGCGGCTCGTACTCCCCGGCATCTTCGTGGCTGGTAAGCGTTTTCCTACTTGGCATACACAGACGGGCTCAGAGGCTGACATGAGAGAATAGCCGTGGCCGCGACGGCGTACGTCCTACAGCAGATACCCAATTCGCTTCCGCCGCGGCTGGCGACCAAGATCTCGACGCAGCTAGCGGAACTCGACTACGTGCACGCCAACTCGACGCGCATCTCGTCGTCCGTCCACAAGGTGCTCCGCTACCCAGCCGAGACGCTGCGTGTCGGCCTCGACCAGAGCGTAAAGGACCTCGGCAACCGGCTCGACGAGACGGTCAAGGTCAAGGGCGAGAGCGAGCGGGCTGCCAAGTTCTTCCGTGACCTCGTCGGTGAGAGCCAGGTGCAGCGCAGTATGGTCGAGGCCGTGGATCTGGATGCCCCGCCGCCAGGCCTGCGCTGATGCTCCTATTCCCCTTGTTACCGAATATCCTAAGGTCCGTCGCCCGTTCTGGAGCATTGAGGGAGGCTGGCGTTGGAAAGGGGGGGGGGGGGCGGCGGCTGCTTCGTCCCGTTGTGAGATGGTCCTAGTCGTTCTCTATGCTTTGGAACATTCGCTCTGATGGAAGCTCCCCATTTCGGTCGATGGCTGGAGGCGTGCTTCGTGAAGCGCGTCTTCGTCCCGTCCTGAATTGCTTGTTTCCTGTCGGCTGCTGCCTTACTGTTTTCCGTACAAACCACTGAATATATACCCGATTCTACTCTACGCTCTGCACTATACCACACGCTCAGTCTCTAATGCCTCGATCCGGTCATGCGTAGTGTAAGTTTCTACGAATTCTCTCTTTCGAGGCCGAGCCAAAAAAAAAAAAAAA
>LAZP02000651.1:0-10471 GCA_001272575.2 Ophiocordyceps unilateralis
TATATATATATTTGGCGTGGTCGTTGCTTGAGTTGTGCCTCGATTTGCCAAAGGCGGCGAGCCACTTCCTTCTTTGCATCGTCTCTTCAAGGATATGATATACACCCATCGCATCCACATCCATGGCGCGCTCTTGCGTCGTACGCCGTCAAAGACTTCCGCGGCCTGCTGGCTCGGCTGACATCGTCACCTGCTCTGGGCGGCCTTGCCACTGGTCTCGGCATGCTTCCTGTCTATGCAAGAGAGTAGTTTACTACTTACTATACAGAGTCTACGACAAATAGTAAACAGTTAGACACCAAGTCACATCAGGCGGCGGTAAGCCCCATTTCGGCCTCTATGGCGGCAAGGGCGTCACATATTTGGCCCAAGGTAGGACGATCGTAGTAGTTCTCGTCCCAGTCGCCCCTCCTCATGCCCTCGGACCGCTCCTTGAGCCAGCGCTCGGCATCGGATATCTCCCTCCTCCACCACACGCGTGCCGTTCGCAGCACTTGCTCAGCCGTCGACGTTCCCGTATTCTCTGTATGGCGCATCACCAGACGGTCGCGCTCGCGGACGATGTGCTTGCTCAGGCCCGGCTGGCGTCCCCGGGTGCACCAGTCGATGAGGTGGCGCAAGGGCCTCGGCGTTGCGCCGTAGTCTGGAAACTCGACGAGCGGCTCCCACCGATACGACAGCCAGACGGCCGCTCTTTGCGGAGCGCTGCTGGCCTCGAAGATGCACCAGAGGACGCGGCCGAGCATGTAGGCCTCACAGGCCTCATGTTCGGTGCGGCTGAGGCAGGACCACGCCACGTTGTAGCCGGCCGAGGGCCAGGTGTAGCCCTCGCCCTCGCCCATCTTCTCCCAGCCGGGCAGCAAGCCGGTGAGCAGCTTGCCGTATTTGGCCCGGACGCAGGGGTCGATTTCGTCATCGACGGCGAGGAGCCTGACGTATTCGATGGCGTTGACCTCGGGCGCCGCGAACTCACACCAGACGCCACGCTGCTCAAAATCGATCATGACAGCATCCCACGACTCAGACAAGACAATGTTGTCGAGACGAAGGTCAGGGTAGTAGAAGTCGCCCGATGTCTCGCGCAGGTGGCGCAAGGCCGAGGCCAGCTGAAGCGACCACTTGACCTTGTCAGCCAGCGAGATCTGGCCGTGCAGCTGGAGAAAGGGGATGAGATCCCGCAGGCTGCCGTGAACGTGATTCTCCAATGTGAAGCCGACGACGGCCACCTTGTTGCCGAAGCTGCATCGCTTGGTGATGAGGTGAAGGGGGCGGGCGATGACGTTTGGGTGCGGCGGCATGACAAGAAGCTGCCGCAGCTCGTGGTACATGTATTTGGTGTAGCTGGTGATTGCCTTGAATATGCGTATTCTGGCGTCAATCTTGACGAGGCAGACGCTGTCATGCAGCTGCGACAGGTACTCGACGTCGTCAATGTCCACCGTTGGTGGTAGCTCGACATGCTCGCCCCAGAAACGGCGCAGAGACGAGACAGAGAGCAGCTGGCGCTCGAGGTAGTGTGTGGGCGCGACCGAGATGCGGGCGTCGGCCACGTTCTTGGGAAGGTTTTGAAAGACGATGCGGGAGCCGAAGGGCAGGTTGCGGTAGATGCTCAAAGGGTCATCCATGGCCAACGTCCAGTGCTGCAGGATGCGGAGTACATGGCGCGTAATGCCCAGCTGGCTGATGCGCGACTCGTCGCGGGTATAAAAGGTGATGTCGAGGTCCAGCAGCTTGCGGAGCTTAGCCGGTAGCTGAGCGGGCTCGGGGATGAAGACGTCGACGCGGTAGGGTCGGACAGGGCTGATGAAGAGCGGCACAGCGTACAACTGCGTGCCGAAGGCGGTACAGCCGTCTATGCGCCAGAGGGGCTTGGAAAGGGGGGCTAGGCTGTCGATGCGATTCTTGGGGTTCAGCGAGCTCTCGGTCCAAGGGACGCTGTCAGATGACGGTCCGGAGGGCGCCATCGGTGGCTCTGAGACCGTGACGTGGGAGAAGGCGGCGGTAGGGTGGATGACGTCGTGTATTGACCTCTGGCTGAGCTCCATTTTGCTGGCGGGTAGCTTCGGTGGCGAGCGCTTCGAATCGACTTAGAGCAGCAAGACGAGTAGCTGAAGCTGGAGCTAGACTGAATGAGAAAGAGGAGGCAGTAGTAGCAGGAGAGGGAGAGATGGAAGCCGAGGAAGAAGAAGAACAAGCGGAAGAAGCTGAAGAAGCCGTCGCCACCGCCGCCTCCGCCTCCTCTGCCACTGCTGCTGCTGCTGCTGCTACGAAGGGCTTCCCACGGGCAGTCCATGCGACGCGAATATATTGGCTCTGTCAACGTCCCTTCCAAGGCGTCGCGGGGAGGCGTTTGCGGCGCAGGGACGAACGCCTCGGAGATGCGGCTGGATGCGGGCGGATGCTAGGGGAGAGGAAATGCTATCGATGTCGGTGCGATGACTTGTCGACCAGGGGGTGGCTTTGCCGAGAGTAAGAGGGCTTCTCGGTACTAATCGGGTGGTGAGGATCACATGATTTGAGCCAGTTGGTCGTGCGTGGTAGCGACGAGGGAGGGAGGCAAGGAAGGTAGGTACCTAGGTAGGCAGGACGTAGGCAGGCATGACTGTTGAGAGTCGGCAAGTATGTACCTACCACGGGTTCGTTGCATCGCAACTACCTACCTTCCTACCTTCCTACCTTGCTACCTTGCTACCTACCTACCTACCTACCTACCTACCTACCTACCTAGGTAGGTAGGCAGGCAACAACAGTGTTCGTCAGTGGCATGGCGAGAAAAAAAAAGAAAAGGAAAGCAACGACGCGGCTCCTCGACGAGCGAGCCATCCTGTCGGGACCCGGGACGGGACGGCGTACAACGCAGCTGCAGCAGCTGGCTCAGCTGCCTGTCTCTGGCCGATATCGAGCCCAGCTCTCTACTTCTGTCTCGCCTGAGAAGCGTTGCAGTCAGCGGCGTAACAGCCATTCTGCTAATCCATTGGATCAGATGGGCGTGCCATGGAAAGACGGAGCTGTCTATGGTGTCAGTCATGCGAACGTCTTTCGAGCCAAGATGCCGGAACTGAACGAACTACTCTGGCCGGGGTAAGCTGGGAAATGATTTAGCTAGCTGGTGGCTTCGACACAGTTCGGTCGGATGCAACACGAGTCACGCACGACAGGGTCGTGAATCTTGACTGGAAGAAGAGAAAGACTAGATTAGAGACGGGCGCCGCAGGTCGGCGATATTTGAGTCTAGTAGCAAGCACGAGCCTCACAGCCCAATCATCACAGGACCTACCTACCTACCTACCTACCTTGGTAAAATAGTAGATAGGTACCTAGGTGGGTAGCGTCTCTGTGCTCACAGACTCACGGAGTCGCTCATCAACATTTCATTTCCTTTGACCCCCCGCCCGTCCGCCATTCGACATGGCAGGCACCGTCAGGCGCTACTGCCCGCTAGCCGCCGGGCCGGGCGGGAAAGAGCCACAAACGGCTTCCTCCCGTCTCCACCACACCACACCACACCTCCTCGCTCCACCACCCACGCCCACGACTCCACCATGCCTTCCCCATCCGTCCAGCTGATCTCACATCTCAACCTCCCGTCCCGTCACTCATCCCAGGGCGCACATTTTTGCCACCTGCGTCCTATGCGACCTCCTCTGCGACGTCTCCTGCCACGTCTTCTGCCACGAGACACGCAATCGCAGCACGGCACACACGCGCCTCGCTGGCTGACTGGCTGTCCGGTGCCGGAGCTGGCTGATAAATCTCCTCGGCCCGGCTTCCTCAGCACCGACCATTCTCAAGCAACTCGTCAGCGCTTACTCACGGGCCACTTCACCGACGATAGAGCCCGCTACTACATGGACACTACTACCTCCACGCAGCTCATCGTGTCAGACGCCGGTGTCAGACCCAGCAGTGGCTTACCACCCCCCTAGCCTTGTCACCGAGTCGCGTGAGCTGCACGACGATCGACGAAATGCCAATGCCGACTCGGACCAATAATGCCGTAGCAGCCAGGCGATATTCATTGGCTGCTCGTCCTCACCGGTCCCCGCACTCAGGCAAGACTAACTGACTGTACCCTGCACTACCGTCCGTCTCGTCACTCGGAGATTCGTCATTCTGCCTTAGGAAGCCTTCCGTCCATGACCTCGGCCTCCTCCATGGGCTTCCTGGAATTCAGGACAGGCGGCCGGCACTGACAGTGAGCTGATCAAGGTCTGTCGAGGGGGAGAGGGTCGTCATCGCGTGGTACGCACACGTTTAAACCACGTTGATGGTCCCCTGGACCCCTGGCGGCGCCACCTGGCCGACAAGAGCCCGGCGTGGTGCCTAACGAGCGGCTGCTGCATGGCGTTGGTCATGGCGAGGACAGGCTGGCAATCGCCAGATGGGCACTCTGACCGCCGGCACCAGTACTCGGAGCATGGTACGACTTTTACGTTGGACTTTTACATCATCAATGGGCCTGGAATCGCACCTGGACTCGCCTCTGGTATACTGCAATAGGTGTTGGTATTTCTAGAAGTACCAGCGAGCCTTTACAGGCTGTGACCATGGTCTTTGTACCCCGGCACGCCCGTCGTCGAGGCCCAATTGGGACATCGGCTGTCTACCGTCTCTGCCTGAGCGTTTCCCCCACCTCCCGCCCCTTGTCCGCCTACCGTCCGTCCGCTACCAACAACTGAAGCGCGTCTTCGACCTCCTCACCGGCTCGCTTCTCTCCTCCTGAGGACCTCAATCATCGTCTTCTCCCTCTGCTAACCTTTCCGGCAGCCACCCGACGGCGCCGACCCTCATGCACATCCGTGACACGCCCCTAGCATTGGTCCACGCCATCCGCTCATCCTTGCTCAACGGAATTAGGCCAGGAGCGACAGCACCTCGTGCGCAACAGTTCTCTGCGCCGCGCACATCACCGTCCGGCTCGAGACCCTCCCCCCCTCCCCCAGTTAACGCCCAATCCTCGCTGGCGCTCTCCATCTAACTTTACTTACATCCCGTCTCCGCCTGGGGACAAACCCCCCCCCGCTCGCCCGTCACCTTCGACTCCATCGCAAACATCTCCGCCACGGTGAGGCTTGTCGCCCTTCTACTGGTCGCCGTCTGTCTCCTCGCAAACGAATGTGTGGCCGGATGGCTCACACCGTCCCGGGAACAGCCCGGCTGGTACCGTAGCTGGTCAAGCTCCTTGTCCGACTCCCAGGTCGCCCATTCTTCCACCCAGTTTCCACGTTCGCGGCTTCGTTACACCTGTCTGACGTGACTTTACCTCTTGCTCACTCAGTCTTCGATACGGGCTAGTACCTACCTACATCCCTTCCCACGTGTCGGTACCTCAGTCCTCGATGCTTCCTTGCACGTCGGCTGCTTCCTTAGGTACCTTACTCTTCCCTGCGCCAACAAATACCATGGTAAGATGTCCTCTCCCTGGTTGGCGGCAGCCTGCAGAGTATATCACCAATCTTGTCCCTCCCCTTCTATCCTCCTGTCCTGCCCACCTAGCACTACGCAAACAACTGCCCCTTCACCTTCCTTCAGCCATCCCCGATTACCTTGTCACCCGGGGAGCTTCCCTACCGAGCCTTCCTTCCTCGCATCATCACTGCCTGCGCCTCCGCGAGCCTCCCTACTCCTTCCTTCCCTCATCCTCCTTCCCTCATCCTCCTTCCCTCATCCTCCTTCCCTCATCCCTGTGGCCAGTGCGTCTCTTCCCCCGGTTGACCATCGAGGCAGGAGTTCCAGCGGACGGCCAATTACAAGAGGCCCTGGCCGTACCTCACAACAGAGATACTGGACAACCCCAGGCAGCCTTTGAACTATTTGGAGGCACCGTCGCAGCCGTCGCCGTCCTACGGGTTCAAATTCCTCCCGGAGCAAGATCCCGAGTCGTATGGCTTGTCTTCCGGCCTCCATACTTGTCACGGAGACCAACTGCTGTCGTACTCTGTCAAAAGGCGCAAGCTCGACAGCCTCGCACCCATGCCCCAAGGCCATGGCTCGCCCGGTCAGCCGGAGGAAAAGCCCAGCAAACTAAACTCTACAAGCCAGCAGTTGGAGAGCGAGGGCTCACTGCTTCCATACTTGACTTACTCGAGCACGCCTTCATCTCAGGCAATGGGTTTTCCGTTGGCAAAGCAGCTAAGTAGTCTGAGTGAATACCTGTGTAACTGCTCGGGGTTCAAGTGGCATCAGCTCGACGGTGTGGTCTCCTGTGTTGCCTCATCAAGCTCCTCTGTACACATGACTGATTTGCACACACAGGCTATTGCACTCTCCCCGACACACCTTCCGCCATCTATGAGCCAAACCAGCCTCAGACATATGGCACGGAAAAGCAACCATTCGTACACATGCCCTCGCACTTGGGCCGACAGGGATTGTCGTTGGTCGAGGCCGAACAGTATAACCCCGGACCATCCGACCCAGACAGCCAATCCCTCTCTATGGCCGGCTATCTGGAGCATGAACGTATGCAGTTGGCGTCGCCGCCGGATAGCGCCAAAGACACGTTGTTTCCCCGAGACCGATCCTCACTCGGGCCCTTCACGGACGAGTATATGCCGCAAGACGTTGCCCCCAACGCCATTCCATTATCCAACGGCTATAGGCACCATGAAGCTCAACCGCATATGAGCGCCGTGCCCGACTTTTCTGAAACGCTCGGCCATCATCCCGTGTCACTCCGAGGCGTTACGGGATGCTCCGACGCTGCTCACTTGAACATGCCGGGTGGAGGAGATTTGAGCGACCAAGGTCCCCTCAACCACTGGGGCGACGCTTGTGCCGGCCACCCGTCTTCGAACTTCGACATTCTTCTGCCCGACCAAAGAGGCGGCAAGAGGGGCCCGTTCAAGGATCCCAAGCTGCGCGAGCAGACGGCGCAGACGAGGAGAACAGGTTCTTGCATCCGTTGTCGGATGCAGCGCATACGTGTCAGTACCGCCCCATCATACGTTTCCAACAAGCCGGGTTGAGGAGGATGATGGCTTTCGTATCATGTCTTGGGCACTCCAGACTATGTGACCCGTTGGCGTGGCTAACGGTGTTCTTTTCTTGCACCAGTGTGAATCCGATCCAGAAGACCCTGGAGGGGTTTGCCTCACCTGCACTCACGTGGCCACGACCAAGGCTGGACGACTCCCTTGCCTTAGGTATAAGATTACGGATGTGAAGCTGTACAAGCCAGGCCAGGTCTCCGGGTACGAATGGACGCGTCGATGGTTGAACAACATCACAGACCCCATCCAGAAATGGGCGTCGCCCGAGGTCAAGATGATAAGCGTCTCGGCCGGCTTCTCGACCAAGTGCATCGAGCTGCAAGTTCGAAAGTTCATTCCCCAAGACGGCGACAAACTCGCTCGCACTTGGGATCACAACGGGACCAAGAAGTCGGTGGAGATTCCGCCCTACGCGCTCATCAACTATGAGGTGACGAAATTGACGTACTCGGCACACATCCAAGACATCATGACGGACACAATTCGACACGTCCTGGACACTTCGGGCGGACTCCTGGACAGGACTTACTTTCAAGCGGTGCAGGTGATGCGCGATCCATCGACACCGCCTGACTCGGCCAAGCTCCTCAGCCTGACGCTCACGCTATGGGTCTCGATTCGACTGTCCACGACGTCGGGGTTCCTGGTCGGCAAGGAGACGCTGGGGATGCCCTGCAGCATCCTGGATGAGACAAGCCCCAACGCTGGCAGGATTCCGATGCCTCCCGTGCTGGGCGCGCAGCTGGATCTGGTGCTCATTCACCACATCCAGACCAAGCTGAGGAGGGAGATGCTCGAGACGCTGCAGAAAATAGTTCTCAAGAACAAGCAAGCGACGTGGCTGGTGACGTACTTGGTCACCTTTATCCTGCTCCATAACACGTCTCTCATCACGGCTCACGACGCGGGATACGCTCGCAAGCATGGCATGCAGGTGAGTTGAGCAGCGCCCAAGGGGGGATGGTGCCTTTAAACCGATGACGGAGTTCCTCCCTGCCCGTCGAGTATCGGGCATACCGACTTCTTCCCTTCCCTGTCCCATTGCTGACGGTGGATTGCCCACACAGCGCCGCTTTGCACGCGAAGAAAAGGTCCGAGAGTACCATAATGGTAAGACAGGGACCCCTCTTTGTCGTTGGAGAGTGAGACACGATGGCTGATCGGACTCTAAGGGGCGAACATCCTACTCGCCCACTTCCACTACTGCAACAAGGGCGTGTTCCCCTTCTCGGACGAGTGCAAGGACAAGGACTTGCGGACGCTGGCGGACCTCGGGGACGACGAGCTGCAGTTCGTGCATGCGACCAAAGATTACGTCAAGGGGCATCGTGAGTCTGACACTCCCGGACCTGCGCCGACGGGCGACGGCTTATGCGCAATGGCAGGACGCAGGTGGGAACGGGTTCGGAGGGTCGGCGCTTACGAGGATGATTTCTTTTTCGTCAGCCAGTTGTTTGAGGAGAACTGGAAGCCACAATCGACGATATAGGCTGACGCAGGTGTGCATGGGCCAGGCAGGAGGGGGGCGGTGAGTGGCCATCTGGATCACGGCGGACCAAGCTCATGCAGGAACCCAGCAAAAGGGGGAGCCGAGAGCGATGTTGGTGTGCCTGCACTAATCAAGAAATGGTGTTTCGACGAGGTGACGGGATGAGGAGGTGATGGGAGGAGAGAACAAGGGTTCCGAAGGAGTTCGGCGCAAACATGCTGCTGGAATTGCGGAAGCCGGGATGAGGCTTCTTTGGTTCCCGTGGCCTTTTTGGTTTGTTGTTGTCTCTTCGTGTCCGGTCTCTTGTTTTCCTCACCGGCTGCTGTCTACTGCTTGTCTCTGTGCTGGCAGCCTTGTTTCCAACTGACACCGTGTCTCATTGATGACTTATCATGGATCGTGGTTGAGACCCAGCTCGGCAATCTCGTCGAAGATGTTTTGAAGTAGCAGCAGCGGATTACTATTCGCGCTACTGTGGTTGGTTTGTTGAGGCATCCGCATTATTCTCTTGCCGACAATTCTCCCTTGGGCATACGATTGGGGTTTGCCACAGTGATTTTCCCATTTTCTAGTCGTTGCGAAATCTGGCGCACACCATGGGACCCTTTTGTTTTTTTCTCTCTCTCTTTTTTTTTGTTTATGCAAGTTTCCTCGAGCCTCTTCCCCCGTCCACGGCCGATCCAACTCGTGACCGGCAACAAAGGAAAGAAACAGGGCCAAAAAGGCTCATGACAGGGGGGACGGGGGAAGTGTCAATACCAAAAAGGAAAAAAAAAAAAAAAGCGATGCATCATCATCGTGGGCCCAACTCTCGACACGAAGGCTTGTTATGAGAGGGAGAGAGAGGGGGGGGGGGAGGACGGGGATAGAGAGGCGTGTATGTACGTGGGTACGAGTGAATATTCCGAAAATATGCCATCTACGCAACTTTGACCTACCGATCAGGGAGAGGGCAAACCAGAAGAAAGAAAGGGGGGGAAAAAAAAAAGGAAGGGAAAGGAAGGGAATGGAATGCTGTGCGTTGGGTTAGACGGGACAGACCGGAGAAGCAGGCGACGTGAGACGGGAAGAGGGGAGGGGAAGAGGGAGGGGGCAAAAAAGAAGGCTGAGACGTAGAGGAAAGAAGGTTGTCTTGTCTGGTTCGGCATCGAGAGAGTGAAGAGTTTTTCTTCGTGCAGCCGCTTTCCGGACTCGCCTCGTCTCGTCTCACGTATCCATCCATCCATCCATCTATATGGAGTTAGTTACTTCCAAGGGGCCGACAAGCCCGTTAAGCTAGCCTACGACTTTAAACTAGGCCGTCATTCCCAAAAAAAAAAAAAATTGAAAAGAAAAAGAAAAAAAAAGAGTATTATCGGTAGCCATCGTATCGATCCGTAGCCATTGCCTACCTACCTACATACCCAGCAAGCAGAAATAAAAAATAAAAATTAGTTCAGTCTAGACAGGCTCTACGCCCTTGCTCCTTTGACAGAAGGGCCAGGGGGTGACGCGCTGGCGGGACGCCCATTCATGCAGCCGGGTTCCCGGGTGCCAGGTCTCTGGATCCTGAATGAACGGGGCCATTCCTCCGTGGCTTTGGCGCTCTTTTTTTTTCATCGTCGACGACGGTATCCATTCGCATTCGTACCTTCCCAGTCTCGACCTTGGCGGCGCTTTCGTACCTTTCCCCAGTCTCGGGGGGAGGGAAAAAAAAAAAAAGGACGAGGGCGGGGGGCCAAGTTGCGTTCAGCGGCCGTGGTCGGTGCCGGGTGGAGACTCGGAAGGGCTCGGGCCCCAAGTCCGGCCGGGATGAGCCTCTCCCGTCGTCGCAGCTGATTCCCCTTCTTGATCTCGCCGCGTCGGTTGCCAGGTTTTCCTCACCTGAGGTACTGAGGGAGGTATGTAAGAGAGAAAACAAGGACAAGGACAAAGAAAAGAGATGTAAGTGAAAGTGAGCGTCGAAAAAGAAAACAGAGCAAAGGAAAGAAAAAAAAAAAGAATAACCAAG